>PVJI01002275.1:0-149335 GCA_004026765.1 Micronycteris hirsuta | reverse complement strand
GTCTGCCCATTTAATTTTCCTGACAATGTATTTTATCGGTCCTGTTCTGTCAGGGCTAGGTTTTGATTTGATATTGGTGGCATTGTAAGAAGTCCTCGTACCAGCGTCTCTCTGATTTTTTCAGCCGGATTTGACAATTCAGGGTCTTAGTCATTCTCTCTCCTCTTTTTTATTCCTGTCTTTTCCTTTCCTTTTCTTCGACATTGGTGGTTCGTTTCTTATCTTTATCACTTGTGAAAAATTCCCATGTATTTACTCGAATAACCAATTTTATGTCATATTTTAGTGAAATAGGTAATGCTTTGGCACTCATGAGTGATAGCACTATTACAACCCCGCCCTAACCCTTATTTTACAGGAGTTATGCAACGTAAGGAAACATGAGCATTTTAATCCCTGACTGTACTTTTCATGATCTAATATTTTGATGCTGAAATTTATTATTATTATTATTTTATTTTATTTTTTTAAAGAGGGAGAGAAACATCAATGAGTGGTTGTCTCTCACACATCCTCTACTGGGGACCCGACCCACAACCCATGAATGTGCCCTGACTGGGAATCAAACAAGTGACCCCTTGGTTCGCAGGCCAGCACTCAATCCACTGAGCTACACCAGCCAGGGCTGAAATTTATTATTTAGATTATTTTTTTATCAGTTTAGAACAACCATTTTTGACGTGGGTGATTTTTTAAATGTGAATAAAACATTTGAAACATGCTGTTCATATGCAATTATGTGTACAGTTTAAAGGAAAATTTGCTTGGAGGGGTTTACATGACATCATGGTTCCTATTTGAATTACATGAATATATCCACGTTTTATCTTACATGTTATTATGAGCGCATTTCCTGGTTAAGGTTTTGAAAATTTTAAGTGGCATTTAATAAAATGTGTTTGACTGGCTGCACGTAAAAACCGCTCTTGGCGAGGGCACTACTTAGCAGACACGGAGCAAAAGTACTGACGAAGACAAAGAAAGTTGATTATTTGATCAGTAAATAAGGACTGCCTAGTTAATAACCTTTGCGTTTAACTGGTGGTTTTAGGTAAACCAGCTCATGTGCTTAAAGATCAAAGAACCTAACTGATTAATAAAAAGCTAGAAAGAATTTGGTATTTGCTAAATGTTTAGCAAATGACTCTTGCTGAGATCAGTTAATCATATATCTGGGTCCTAATGCTTGAATTTGAATTGCCCCTCTCATAAATCGATCCAGTGTCTTTTTTTTTTTTTTTAGCAGAAAATATTTTTATTTTAAAGTTGTAATCTCTGGTAGTTGGAAGATTTTAAAATTGACCAAAGGTAATGATTAAAGATAAATACTGGAAAGTGCCATCCGCCGTTTTGACTAGAATAGAATTTGGTATTTATCTTAGTTATATTCAGAAAGAAGTTAGGTTTTGACTTCTCGCAGTGTTTTTTCAAAGAAAAGATATTTTAAAACAGAAATGTTAGTTGTGCTTTTAAAATTAGTTAAATCATAATTAAGAATGTACCAGGTTGATGATTTTTCTTTTCTTATTTTATAGTCATATTTCATGTTTCCCCAAATGTAGAAGGTTGTTAAGAAGAAGTTCTGATAAAATATAGTTAAAAAAAAAAAAAAAAGAAGAAGAAGTTCTGAGCAGAACCATTGTTTGTCTCCTAGCTTAGGCACCATCTTCACTGTCCAGGGAAGAAAAACGAAATCCTCTCTGCCGGGTGGAGAGGATTGTGGACCTTTGGGGTTTGACTTTGGGGTGGGTGCTGTAGCTAGTAGTTTTGAGATCTCTGAAATTAGGTTATTTGCCTTTTCTGTTTCTTTTTAAGCATGTGGAATATAGAGGGAAAAAATTCAGTTTGCGGTTGTTGCTTTTCTATTTTTGGTGGTTCAGGCTCTGGATATAACAAAATGGACTGTATGAAAGATACATGTATATATGAAAGAAAAGTCACGTGAAACTATCTACTTAAACAGTATTTGAATAAAATATAGTAAAATAAAATATATAAAATCCTATTCCATTTTTGTTTGTCATTCCAAGTTCATCGTTTATAAATGAATGGTTTTGACCTTACTTATTACTATTCAGTTATGATAGTTCTTAGGCAGTGTTCATAGGATTTATATTTAATTCTATTTTTATTTTATTATTAAATTGGATTTCCACTTCAAAAAGTCACATAGAAGACTTTTTAGAAAAATCTTTTTAAAATAGGCTTGCAAAATTTTAATTGACTTATTAAATTTTCATCTGCACTTGGAATATTATTTACTGTGGCTTCTTAAAAATATTTTATAAATAGGTAATGATGCACGTAGTATAAAGTGCAAAAGATATTAAAGGTTATTAATGAAAAGCAAGTCTCCCTTTCCTTCCAGTTCTCCAGCCTCGTGGTTCTCTTAACCATGAGTGCAGTGTTTTATAATCCGTCAGAGATTTTCTGTGCTATGTTTTAATACTTCAGAACTATATCATTTTAGTTTAATCTTACTCAAATAACTGGTAAATTTAAGCAACACAGTGATTAGAGATAGAATGCTTTTTGGATTTCAAGAGCGGCCAGCGGTAGGTTTGGGTGAATTTTCAAAATCTGAACTCGGTTGGAAGCCAAACGAGGGCACCGGTGGCGGGAAGTCCAGGAAGCGAGCTGCCAGGGGGCGGCGGCCAGCCGGCTGGGCCTCTAGCGTCAGGGGAATGTAGTGGAAGATGGGGGTGGCTCGGTCTCGTTGTTTATCATTTCCCTCTTACTGTAGCTTCTCGTGTGAAGGCGTCCACTCTCCAAGACCCAAGAATGTTTTATTTTCACATAGTTCATTTTCAGAGAAAGAAACTAGGCTTTGAAAAAAAATTAGGAGAAGAAAAATTTTAAAAATCAACAGTGCTTTAAACATTTTTTCCTCGATAAGCCAGGTAGAAAGGATTGACCAGGATGATGATTCAGAAAATGGGCAAATAACGCCAGTGACGCCACGGGGTAGTTCTGAACAGTCGGACCACAGCGCCGCCTGTGCGCGGAGCTCTCCACGGCTCCTCCGTGGGTTCGCGCCGCAGGGGCTGCGCTTAGGAGTGTGGCCTCCGACACGGAGCCTTTGTGTGCCACGCAGTGTGATGCCATTTATTTCCATTTTAAACGCAGACAGATCTGTACTACGTATTTCTGGACACATGAATAGGTAGTGAAAGCATTAAAATTAAACTGAAGAGAGGTTAGTGCCGGTATAGATTTGACTTTGTTTTGAGGAGCGAGAAGAATGAGTATGGAAGGGAGCAAAAAAATACAGCTTCTTTTAGTATGTTTTATTTGCTTTTAGTGCACATATTTAATATTTATTTTCTTCTTTCATTGGCATGGATGATTGATCTATCAGAGCTTTTTGCTAGAACTTTATTCAGAACAGAATTTTTGGAAAATGTTTCAAAATTAATTGCTTAGTACCAATAATATATCTGTTTCTTTGTGTGAGTATATAAGCTAAGTTCTTTAATAGATTAGTTTTTTTAAATTATTTTATTGTTGTTCAAGTTCAGTTGTCTGCATATGCCCCCACTACACCCCCTCACCCCCTCTATCCCTACCTTAATAGATTAGTTTTTTAAAATGATTATTTTTCATTTATACCATCTTACTAAACATTTAAGTTCATATAATTTCCCAAAGTATCCAGAAGGGGGCAGCATGGGTTTGTGAAACAGGAGTGCCAGTTACCTAACCCGAATTTCATTTGGCAATATCAGATCCTTAGCCCCTACAGGGAGATGTAATAATATGAATGGTGTATGTGATTATATGTATACAGTGCGGCTAATGTTCACAGCTGGTAAAAGCAATGAACAAATGAGGTTTTCTTTTTAATATAGTATACTTTTCATTCTGAAAAATGACCTAAAGCTTTTGCCTGAATTAGCTCTTATCTTCTTGAATTTGGACTTTTGTTATTGTTTTAACATGAATATTACATTGAAAAGACAATGTCTATAATTATAGCAAAGTCTCTGAAGCCAAGCGGAGTAAGTTTAGTAAATGTAAGTTGAGCAAATGCCAGAAGTAGACCTATCATGTCACAATAGACACAGTGTTATGTAATATTCTTTTTTCTCCCTAAACTTACTGGTAATTCTCTTAGATTTTAAGGTCTGATGTTTTTATGTATTCAATACTGTCCTTTTGAAATTTTTTTTTATTGTTTAAGTTAAATAATACATTGTTGTATAAAATACAGACATTTTCTGAATATGGTCTGGCCATCTTTCTGTGTCACTAAGTATATTCCAATATAATTTTTAATGTTATTCTGTAGTTTAGTTTATTTAATTTTATCAAAATTTTAGACTGTGGGGGGTGAAAATTAGTACAGCTAAGTGTTTTTGCATATCTGAAATAATTTTTTAGCATAAATTCTTAAATATGTAGTTGCTGTATAAAAGGGCCTGTTAATTTTTAAAGGCTTTTGAATAGGCATTGCCAAATTGCCCTTCAAATGCTTAAGAATAGGTTTATACAACCCCCATTTTACTCCCTTAATTTCTCCATTATCCCGTTTGTCATCGTTTGGACCTCGCTGGTTTTCCAGGCTTGCACGGGGCTGTGTGTGGAGAGTGTGCACGTGTGCAGCACTCCTCCTTCTCTGAAAGCACGGTGTGTTCACTGACACCAGTGCTCCACTGGCGGTTCGTTCCGGTTAGTTTATATTTTGTTCTTTGTAATTTCATGTTTTCCAGACTTTTACCACGATTACCATTGTATTCAGGATAAAAAGAATAAAGTTGTCTTGCTATGGATATTTTCCAGGTGTTTAAATGTCATAGTAGACCCTGTGCAGGGGGCCCAAACACAGTTCATAGAAAGCAGTGGCCCCAGGAGGGGTCCATGGGAGGCCTGTCCTCAGGGACGAGGGGACTGCGCTCCTGGCCTGGCGGGGCCGCCGCGGTGCCAGGCACTTCAGAAATGTGGAAACGCCTCTATTCAGGGAAGGTTCCTTCAGATCTTACATCATATCCTTGCTGGTAGGGAAGACGACATTGGCATAAAACTCATTTTAGTAATAGTCTGGGATGCTTAGGTGCCAAACTTTGTGCATGAAATGGTTGATTATTTTAACTTTTTATTTGGGGCTGAAAAGGTTGGATGATACAAGGCAAGGACTAATTTTTCTGGAGTAACTTATCATAAAATGATTTCAAAATGAGTTAAAATTTTTTTTAAAATGTCAGAAATTACTAGAAAAAATGAATGACCTTTAAGGTGCCTATTGAATTAGATGCAGCATATTTTTGAGTAGTCCTTTATTTAGTGAATATCTGAGGGCCTGCCATATTCCAGGTGTTCGAGGACCAGGCATATAATAGTGGATACGGCCTAGTCCCTGAATGGTAGAATTTCATCTAACACGGGAGCCAGGCCAGAAAACAAGGCATTATAACGCGGCGTCATAAACATTCTGATGGATCCATTCTGCGGCCTCCCTGGTTACAAGGCCCTCCGGGAGGTCCTAGAAGTGGCACTTAGTACTCCAGCTTTGGGGGTTGGGGAAGACTTTCAAGACAGGTATCTATTTGGATTCATTCATTTTTAGATGTACTTGAATGTATTCAGAAGTATTGAATGTATTTGAACGTCTTAGCTTTGCAGATGTGTATAAAATCACACGTATGTGAGCAGCCTCTGTTTGCAGAGGTACTCAGTATGGCACATGCCAGGGGAAGTATCAGGAGCCCTTGAGACCCTGTTCTGACTAGCGCCCGGTGGGTCTAAGACGGCAGACACTGACAGGAATCTGACCTGTGTGTCCATCCCTTTGAAAATATCAACCAAGAGATCAGGGTAATGGTTTCGTATGTATGTGACGCCATTAGGGCGCTTCATTGACCTTTGCCAAGCCTTTGGCAGCATGATCCCTGAGGATCAAGGGGGAGGCTTGGCTCCACTTATTGCTTTTCTTAGTGTATCCATTGTGGGCTGGACACACCTTTCTTGCCCAGTTGTGGACACTGAAGATTAGGCTTCTCTGTGTTCTTTGATGTAGACTTAAAAGCAAGCCAGCATCCTTTCTAAACAAAGAGGTATTTTTGGCATATATGTTCTATTAATTTACTGCTTGGGAAGTGATACAGTTTCTTTTAGTATCTTCATTTGTAAAAATGGGGATAGTATTTATTAACCCACTTGTTTCCATGAGAAAGAAAGAAAAGTACTTCATGGTTCTCTCAGAAGTGTGTAAATTCGGTGTTCATTTCTTGTAAGGATACAGCTATGATCGGCATATGTAGGTGGGGGCCCAGGGGCGAATTCAAAGTTACAAGGTCAGATGGTGGTGCCGTTCAGGTTCTAAGTGAAGGGTCTCTACGTAGAAAGGGCAGGACCACCAGCCAGGGGGAGTCCTGATTCAGTGCACTCTGGTGCGTGAGGCCCTGAGCTACAGAACACACGTGTCCCTGAGTGTGTGCAGCTCCAGCTTGGGGTGTGGGCTTGGGCAGTAACTTTAGACAGTTGACTGGCATGCAGAAAAGGGGAAAAGGGCAACGCGTTTAAGTTTCTTACAACCTTAGAATATTTTCAGGCTCTGCAGATGTGGCTATCTCAGTGTCTAAACTAACATTATCTCACTTATTTTTAAAAATCTTTTTTCTCTGATATCTTATCAATCTTACATTAAATTCTTCATTTTTTAATGTAATTTAATTTTTTTAAAGATTTAGTTTATTTTCAGAGAGAGGAGAAGGGAGGGAAATAGAGAGGGAGAGAAACTTTGATTGGTTGCCTCTCATTCACCCCCAAATGGGTACCTGGCCTGCAACCCAGGCATATGCCCTGACTGGGAATCGAACTCGCAACCCTTTGGTTCACAGGCTGGTGCTCAATCTACTGAGCCACACCAGCCAGGGCGAATTCGTTTTTTTATTTGTTGTTTTACTAATAAGGGAGCAGTCAAAGAAAGGTGAAGTTCTAATTAGCCCACTATTCATAGTTATGTTTTGTTGGCTCCACTTACTGCTTTTCTTAGTGTATCCATTGTGGGCTGGACACACCTTTCTTGCCCAGTTGTGGACACTGAAGATTAGGCTTCTCTGTGATTAGGCTTCTCTATGTAGTGAATGAATGAAGGTGTTAAAAACAGTCCCTAAAAGTCGTAATTTTCATATAGAACATAATTACCCAATTAGAAAAGATAATCAGTGTTTTTGTTAGACCACATGGTCTTATCTCTAGAACAGCTATTAAAACAAACCCCTCTCTCTCTTTTTAAGGAAGGATGGGCTACGGATTGCTGAAAAAAATTTTGATCTATAATTGTTTTGTGAAATTACATTTGCAGGCTCTTGTTTTCCCTTTATGTAGGATATTTAAAAGTGATGAATGATACATCTTAAATGCACATTTACGTTCCCCAGAAAGGGTTCTGGGAAGCACACACAGTGACTGAGAGGAGTGGGACTGATTTATGAGTGGAAAGAGTTGGTCGTGTTCAGCTCGTCTCATGCTGGACACACTTGAAAGGAGAGACAGGCGTTTGTGTTCAGATATTTAAAGAATATTCAGACAGAGAGAAACATTGTTCTGGGCAGCTAAGAGATTGCTTCTGAAAGGGTGTGAAGGACAAGAATAATTTAGGTTAGCAAACAAATTAGCAAAAACAGAAAAAAATGCAATCTACATTGGGAACCGCTGGAAAGCAAATCATCTCCCCAGAGAGCTAGCGGATGGGATGAGCTAGCTGTCTCTAATTTCTGTCATTGATGGCAGATGCTTAGGAGCAGGTTGCATAAGAGGTTTCTGGGAATGGCTGGAAATGAAGTCTTGTAAGACGCGAAGGTCAGGCTGCGTGACCTAGGTTGTGTGCTCCGGCTCTGCCAGCCTCTCTGATGGCTTGCGGCATTCTGCTGCTCAGCACTAATGTGCAGTGAAGATTATTTACTGGCAACTTCAATGAGACTGTGTTTGGTTTAGAATCAGATTCTTTGAAAAATAATTAATTAACCTTGGAATAAACTGATTTTGGTCCAGTATATCTTCTTCCCTTTCATTTTACTATATCCATCTAAATAAAAAAGTAGTTTTTACTTGGTTAAATATTCTGTTGCCTCTTGTCACCCTTTGCTTTTAATTAGCTTTTGAATGGATGCATATTGCTTCTAGGGCAGAATAGATCGTGTTCAGAACATGAATTTGGTCAATTTTCACCTATAAAGTGCCAGCCAAGTTGATAGGATGCTTAGTCCATGCTGTGCAGGGTCTGTTCCATGACAGTAAAAAAATTTAAGTGGCATTTATGTATCAGTTGATGCCAGTGGTTGCTGAAGTGCAGTATGTGAGACAGTTCATGGGGGTATGGGAGTAAATTATCAGAGCTATTATTTATGTCATTTTTTTTTACGTTAAAAAATTTAGCGTCTGAACATCTGCTAGACGGAAGGGCATCGGTGCCTCACTTGGTTCATGTGTCACATGAGCACGTGTTGCCTTGAGAGTAGGCCTGCCACCACGGGAACAGGGACAGCTTGCTCTCACTGGGTGTGCTTCTAGTTAAAATGTGTGTGCTTCAGGGAACTGCAGATGATTTCACATAATGCTTAACCCAGGGCAGAGAAAATAAAGATGGAAGATATTTCCAGTGAAAATTAAATCTTTTCATTAGCCACATTATGAGGTTCAGACAATGATCATTTGACCAATCTGGCAGAAAGGCATCCAAAAAATCATAATTATATGAAATATGCATTTACATCTCCTACAACGGTAAACCTTTTTAAAGATGCGTTATTGCACTTGGCCGTGTCGACTAATGCCAATGGGAAGGTGTTAAAGTTGCCAGCAAGACATTTATGAAAATGTTTCATCTTTAATTTGTTTGTTTAAACTTTGAGGCATCCTGTTAAAATATGTATTTTTGTTCATGTCTTATAGTATACATGATTTATTGGCACAGTGCATATATAATTTACAAATATACATATAGTGGGAATACATTGCAAAGCTTTTCAATGAGTGGGTGTGTGATCAAAAAAGTTTGGAGCATAAATGCTTTTCAAATAATTTAAAGATATGAGATTTACATTATTTAGTTTTATTATTTTAAGTGCACAATTTAAATGTCTTACACATTATTTTGTTCTAATGCCCTGTTGTTAAATAATGTTTTCCAGTTGAAATGAAAAGAAATGAAATACAATGGAATTAATCAAATGATAGAATCATTCACTGTTGGTGAAGAAAATGTTCAATAGCCAAGATCTTCAGGATATAATAATAGTAATAATAATAATAATAATAATAATTCCATTCATTTGTGGGGAAGCTGGGTCTAAATCCAAGAGAGATAGGAGTCATAAAATATTGTTTAAGAAGTGCTGCTTTAGTAATTTTGAGTACAGATAGAAGAAACCAAGTTAATTGTGTTTTAGCAAATCTTTTAAGTGCCTTCATTTAACAGATAGCTGAGAATTATTTATCATTACTCTGTCCATTGTTGAATTAAAATTAATACCAAAGTGGTGCTTGAGAATGGTCTTTTTCCATCTTACATTTAAATAGGCTAGACATTTGCTTTGTTTATACCATTAATTTGTTTTCACACAGCCTGCAAAAGTAACCATCAGCTCAGAATTAATTAGTAGAATCAAAATTAATGAGGTTTTGCTGTACTGGGCCATTTCCACCATAGCCCGTTTTCTCCACACGATCTGGACTCACATTTTCTTGAAAGAAGAAAAATTAGATTTATTTTAATCCATATTTAAAAAGCAGAGAACCATCTTTTCTTGTGAGTTAAGTACCTCTAATAACTATGCTTTCTTGGGCTTAGTAATATTGATTTTTTTTTGTTTTCAGTTTTGATTATTTTGGCTATTTCCAGACTGTTGCTTATTACAGTAAAGCCAGAGTTAACTCTTCAGATGCTTATTTTCATTTCCAGGGGCAATATATCACTTTTATTTTGGATCCTTTCCTTTGTGGATAGATTACGTCATTTGCCAGTTTTCATCATTATTGCACTATATGAAAGAAGAATAGGACTATTCTTTAAAACATTTATGTAAATATATGTGTTACAGAGAATCCATCATATGGAAACAAAAGGCTAGAATTTTTGGAATTGTGGTTCTTTGTTTCCCTTCAGAAAATTACATCTACTTATTAAAGTAGATCCTATGATATTATTTAATATTTGATGTGTATGTCCTTTATTTTTACTACTAAGAGTGATAACGTAAAGCTCTTAAATCTTTTTATGAGGATGGATTGTGTTTTCTTGAGTTTTTGAAATTGTCCACCTGCATATTCGTGGGGAGGGTATAAGTTTTGACCATGAACTTATAGGAGCTGATGCAGAAGGTCAAGTCTCTCATAGGAGTGGGGAAGCCGTATCTGTTTATCTGTTTGTTTGATGTCTGCAGTTATAAACTACAGTGAGAGATACTTGTCAGTTGGAAAGGCAAAAGCATATGTGAACATTAATGAAATGACAGTGGACTTGGGGCTAGCAAGTAGGCTAGTTTAGGAGTATGGCTTTAACTAAGAATTAGCTCATTTTAAAGAAGATTTTGGAGAGTTTGAGTCTAAGTAGCAGAATAAAAACTAATGATGGGTACTGTGCTGCTGGGGTAGATCAGTATGTGGTTGAAGTGTGTGAACAGATGGAAAAGTAATGCTGTTTAGGAATCATTCTTTTTAATTTTTTATTTTACAGTTTCAGCTGACATACAGTATTACATTGGTTTCTGGTGCATAGCACAGCGATTAGACATTTGAATAACTTTATGTAGTGATCACTCTGGTAAGCTTAGAACCCAGGACTATAGGAAATATTCTTTTAATCACACACAAAGAAAAAAAATCACTGTTAGGCCCAGCTGGTGTAACTCAGTGGATTGAGTGCGGGCTGGGAACCAGAGGGTCCCGGTTCGATTCCCAGTCGGGGCACATGCCTGGGTTGCGAGCCAGGTCCCCAGTGAGGGCCGTGTGAGAGGCAACCATACATTGTTCTTTCTCCCTCCCTTCTCCTCTCTCTGAAAATAAATAAATAAATAAAAAATAAATAAAAATAAATAAATAAATTAAAAATCTAAAAAAAAACAAAAAACACTGTTAGATTTCTGTTTCCTCTGATGAGAGAAATACATTAAATGACCACCTTTCGGCAGATTAGTGTTGCAAAATTGGAAATAGTAGTTAATCATTAATGTAGCATATCATCCCGTTTTGTAAGTCGAATGGTGGATATATTTGATAAATACAAAGCCAGCACTAATGGTAATCTGTAGAAATGCAAAGCATCCATTGTATTATCTTGGCATGTCTGGCGAAACTCCCAAATATTTTATGTAGTGTGAGATAACTGAAAATAAAGGCATGTGTTCTTACGGTATATATTTTACCCTGTTTTATTCTAACATTGCCTATATTTAAATGAATTTGTTGTAGTTTGTCACTTTATTTTGATTTATTGCTTAATTATAAAGCTAATTTTTGAGTGTCATAAGTCACCTACCCTCCCATTCCTTAATGTGTCTTTTTAAAGAAAGAAATCATGTTATAGGTTTTAACTGAATGCTTATTGGGAAACATGTACTAAGTAAGCTTAACAAATGCTTGTTTAAGAAAGGTCTAGTTGATGTTTTAATAAAGGTTTATGACATGATCTTTCTGAACTTAATTTTAACTTTTAAAATTAGTAAACACTTGCTATATTTATTAATAGCATTTAAACATTCATAAAACAAAAAGTACAAATAAAGCAAACACAGAACAAAAACCTAAAACACCAAGATTTAAGAAAAAAGTTAATAGGTAAATCTTAGTATCTTTGTTTTCTTAATGTTTTGCTTCATTGAAAAATTGATTTTAGGTTGTTAAAAAAAGAAACATTATTCAGTAGGATTAAAAATGAACCTAACTATGGTGAAAAAAATGAAAGAAAAAAGGAGATGAGGCCGCTGAGACTTCACATGTATGTCCAAGATTTTGTGTTGTTATGGATAGAAAATTGAGACCTGAGTTTCTTAGTAGCCAAAACATTAAAGGAACTAGTTGCAGCAGTTTTCCCAAAAGTGTGTCCTTCAAAAACTAGGTTTTGCCCTGGCCGGTGTGGCTCAGTTGGTTGGGTATCGTCCTGCAAACCGAAAGGTCCCTGGTTCGATTCCCAGTCAGTGCACATGCCTGGGTTGCGACTTGTCCCCAGTTGGGGCGTGTGCAACAGGCAACTGATCGATGTTTCTCTCTCACATCAATGTCTCTCTCTCTCTCTCTTCCTCCTTTCCCCTCTCTCTGGAATCAATAAAAAGAAAGTAAAAAAAAAAAATTTAAAAGAAAACCTAGGTCTTATAAGACTACCGGAGTCACATAAACTTGGAGGTGAGTGACAATGTGTCCTTCTTGTACAGATAATTATATGCACATCTGCGTGTTCAAGGCTCTTGGAAGTTCTGTGGATAAAAACAATTGTAACTTGTGTTTCCCATTGTACATTTGGCCACCTCCTCCCTTAAAAAAAGAATCTGCTACCTGTCAGCACGTCTCATTCAGTGAGATACAGCAGTCAGTGCACGTTCTTTAGCTGAGAGCAAACAGGCCGTTCTGCTTAGGGGAAGCCCAGCAGGGTGAGGGCCATGGAAGAGGAGTGTGTATGTCGAGCAGCAGCCTCTTCCTCAACAAATAGCCACAAGAGATACAATTATGAGTTTTAAGGCAGCTGTTTTCATACGGTTTTACCTGAGTATGAACTAAAAGCATAATCTAATAAGTCACCAGGAAAGTTAAACTTTAAATTGCGTATCAATGGTCTCAAAAAGTGAAAGACTTTAATTTTTCATTTTCTAGGTCATGGGTTGTGTTTTCTGTTGCTAGTGGGAAATCTTTACCATCTTTGTTCAATTATTTATATTTCATCTTGTTCTAAAAAGGAATCGAAGGGCCCAAACGAGAGATGAGCAGAAAAGACATAGCAGAATATTTTAATTGGCCATTGTGTGTTGGTGAGGTGGCGCACCTGCTGACATTATAGACAGAAGCTGCGAAGCATATATACAGATAATACAGAATGTCTGTGCTGCTTCAGAAACAACTGTGGCGCAGGGACCGCGAGGGTATTGTCTTTGAGCACGGGAGCAGGGAAGGGCCGGGTCTAAATGACAGTCACAAACAGAAAGAGGCGCCGGGGAAGGCAGCCCGGCACTAACAAAGGCAAGTTCATACTGTGGAAAGAGGACACGTAATAACAGATCAATTTCTTTTCCAGCTTTGCCTGCTCATATACAGCAATCATTTTAGTAAGGTCATCTTCACACTTAACAGCAGATTTTCTAAAGCATCTTTCCCACCCTTCATCTAGGATTAATTTAGTTTTGTTTTTTTTTTAGGGTTGTGTTGATTGAACTGGGTGTTTTATGTATAATATAAAGGAACATATTTCCAACACAACCAAATATTGTGGTCGGCTTTCAGGACTAGTGACTGTGTACTTAATTTGGATTTAAGGTGTGGAGGATAGGATCGATTTTATTCTGAATTGAATCTAGACATAATTAAGGCTTATTCTTCTTTTCAGGCGAGGGTGCAGCACTGTGTCTGCTCTGTAGCCAGCGACCACTCAGTGGGACTCCTAAGTCTGCGAGAGAAAAAGTGCATCATGCTGGCGTCTCGTCACCTCTTCCCCGTTCAAGTGATTAAGTGGAGGCCTTCCGACGACTACCTGGTCGTGGGCTGTTCGGACGGCTCTGTGTACGTCTGGCAAATGGATACTGGTAAGAGCAAGTGTGGAGAGAGAGACGCGGACATTCCGTGTGTCCATTTGATTTCCTAGAAATTAAAAATCTTTTGTATGTGGGAAGAAGCCCTGATGTGTAACAAGATTGCTACTTTTATTTTATTTTTTTTTTATTTTTATTTTTTAAAGACTTTCTTTATTTTCAGAGAGAGGGGAAGGGAGGGAGAAAGAGAGGGAGAGAAACAGCAATGTATGGTTGCCTCTCACATGGCCCTCACTGGGGACCTGGCCTGCAACCCAGGCATGTGCCCTGCCTGGGAATTGAGCCAGCGACCCTTTGGTTCCCAGCCCGCGCTCAATCCACTGAGCTACACCAGCCAGGGCGCTACTTTTATTTTTGATCACTGCTTTTTCTGAGTGTTGTACTGTGCTGCCTACTTGGGTTGGTCAGTCTTTAAAGGGATATAACTTGAAGACCATATACTCATTAGGACAAGCATACAGCTAATAGACAAAAAAAAATCAGTGATTCTGTATAATTCATGAGGCAAAATGTGAGCAAGATGAAGAAACCAGAATGTTGTCTTAGATTCAGAAACAGTGGAAAAAGGAGAAAACTCTCTTTTATTTGAATAGCAGAAAATCCATACTGGGCGGTTAATAGTAGGAGGTGATTGAAATGAAAGTTTTAAGTTCTAGAGACAACATTTAAAATTTCAGTTTCAAAGATTTTGTGTATAGGGCATAATGTAGAACAAGTAATGCTTAGCTTAAAAGTATAGGCAGCGATGTATCATGTTAAACATAGTATCTCCTTGTCCCTGGAAACTCTTTAAGTATGTACCTAAATGTGTTTATTAGTTTAAGCTTTTAAAAACACATTTTAGTCTACTTATCACGTGCCAGTGATTAAAACCTTCCTTTCTTAGTTGTACTGTATAATACTTCTACTAAATGCTTTTCCTTCACTTCATCTTATTTGCTTGTCTGTTTGAAACAGTTCTTTTTGAAATAGCAGCATCTGCGCATTTCTGCCTGTGCCGCATGCGGTGGGAGTTCTCTGTGCTTTTGTTGGAACAGAGAGCCTTGCTCTCGGCGACCTTGTCTTTCAGCGTTCTCACATAACTGCCGAGCAAAGGCAGCCTGGACGAGACAGAGCCTTCTTGGAGAGCGTCAGATGGCTTTTGCATTTATCTTTTCTCTTTGTCGTCTAATCATGTAGGAGATTCATACCTTTTGTCAAATTTTAGAGACAAAAAAGTATTAGAAAAGATGAAACCCAGATCTCATTGCTGAGTGGTACACGTTAACATCTCGGCATCTTTCTTTCTCATCTTACTTCTGTGCGTTCTGAAAGCCAGAGTTGCTGTCACACGACACACGCACGTTCGTAGGCGTGAGAAGCGTCCTTCGGCTGCGTCCTGCCTGGTGCGCTGTGCAGTGTGGGTTTGCTGACTGGGCGCACCCCGCCCACCGACTGCACCGAGCGTGCCGTTGGCTCTGGAGTTAGACCGCTGGGTGTGAGTTTAGAATCGACCGCTCGCTGGCATGTGACCTGCAAGCCCTTAGACTTTTGTCCCTCAACTTTATCTGTAAAAGGAAGACAAGAAGAGTTCCTATTTTATAATGTTGCTGGGAGAATAAAATATCACAACATCACCTGTGGTGTGGTACACATAATGCATGTGTGTGCGTGTGCTTGTGTACATGTAAATTTCTGTGTGTGCATGCAGGTGTGTTGTTAAGCATGCTGCTTAACTAGTTACTTTGTTGAACTTGGGAATATTTGACCTTTAGAAATATATTCTTTGGAAATTAATATTAAAGTTCTAGCAATAATGACATGCATAAAATCTCTTTTGAAATACTAAAAATATTAATTAACAATTGTATCTTAAATACAAAAGTATGATAAACTTGTCTAGGACTTTTAAAAACAAAGTAATTATGATAAAGGAAGATAGTATTTATAATTTTCCAGAATTTTTCAGACATATGCTTAAGTAATGATACTTGAATATTTCAGACACTTTAAATTTTATAGTCGTTACTAAAGACAAAGTTACTTTTCCAGGAACTTCCCTAGAAGGAAATGACAAATGGCCCCTGTAGGCATGCTGGAGGAGGTTACTCCCATAATTAGCTTAGCATAATTAAGCCCGTTTTAGATAACACAGTATATGATATTGAAAACTCAGAATTCTGACCTTCAGGAGGATTTTTGGTAAACTGTTAGTCAATAGGACTGTTAAGTTGAGAGAACAGTGGAGAAGCAGAATGTAATTTGGATGCCAACCACGATGGGGAGCGTATACGCTCTTTTCCTCCTTGCCGTTCAGGCTTTAACTAGTGATAGGGAAGTCTCCAGGGAGTCGGTTAGGCACATCCGGGAGGTATTGACATTATTTATTTATTAAATAAATAAAAAATGGAGCTAAATAAATCCGTTTCAGCCAAAGTTTGAAGTATGAAATGTATTAAAACTCTGAGGAGGTACTTTATCCCTCTTCTTAGTGTTCTAGGGATGCATTTTTACAAGTGAAGCCGTACTAAACTAGAACTACTCGTGCACAGTGTGTAATTTTCTGTTCGCTGTTGAATTGTACTGATGTTTCTACCTTGTAAACACTTAAAAATGTATTTTCTGCCCTGGCTGGTGTGGCTCAGTGGATTGAGCGCCAGCCTGTGAACCAAAGGGTCGCTGGTTCGATTCCCAGTCAGGACACATGGCTGGGTTTCGGGCCAGGTCCCCAGTAGGGGGAGCACAACAGGCAGCCACACATTGCTGTTTCTCTCCCTCTCTTTCTCCCTCCCTTCCCCTCTCTCTAAAAATAAATAAATAAAATGTTTAAAAAATGTATTTTCTTTATAGTTTTATTTAGCACTTTCTTTTCATTGTTTTCCTCTTAAGATGGGTAGTTTTATCTTCAGTATTTACTTCCCAATGAAATGAATTTGGAACTAGTCATATAAAACTTCAGTAGAGAGATAGAAGTCCAGAATCTTTTGTTCTTTTATTGTGTCATCTTTATTAAATGCAAGAGTGATGTGGATGCATGGCAGCAGTTCTTCTGTCACATGTCGGGGTAGTTAGGAGATGCGTCAAACAGCAAGCCGCAGGGTGTGGCTGGATGAAACTGCAGTCCCACTTAGGAGCTCACCGAAGGTGGGCCCCTGACCCAGGCAGTGTCTGCCTGCACCCGGAGCTGTTCTGTGCTCTTCACCTTCATGTTCCCCGTAAGCATGCCTTGTCCTTCCCACAGGTCTTTGCCAAGGTCAAAATCCCGTCAGTTTGGGACACCGTGGCATGCTTTAAGTAATGACTGAGGTTACAAGATGTCTTTTTTATCTGAACAATACCAAGCCTCAACAGCATTCTCATCTGCCCATTTTTATCATCTTTACTGGGTAACGAAAGGGATTTTCACATCATAAGCCTATTTCTGTAAGGACAGTTATTAGGTGTTTCTGTACAAATGCAGACACCAAGAGTGCTTGCCAAATATCATTACAAGTTAGTGTATGAAGTCTTGTCAGTTTACTTTGTTCTATTTCCATTTTTTAAAATGTATTCTCTGTCCCTCCAGGGTTTTGAAAATTTTCTGTTTTTGCACTTACTTCATAAATATGCATTTGTGCATCTTTTTACACTTTATTATCTAATAACATGTAGCACAGAGTTATTACTTAATGTATGTTTATTTCTATTTAAAAGGGCATGTAAGTCATGGATAACTAAAAACATAAAAAAATATACTATTTGAAAATCTTGGTAAAACCAAGTATAATCAGAGAGATGTTTTCCTCCCTCTGGATGACTCACTCTGGAATTCTGAAGGAAGAGGTTGTTGGAGTAGAAATACGACTGTCTTCAGTACCTACACCCTACCCTTCCCAGCCTTCTGTGCAGTTAATTACTAAGCCCTTCCTATTAGGTACCCCTGCCCGCCCTCCTTTCTTTCCAGTGTATCATAAACCTAGCCTAGGTGTGAGAAAATAGAGCCTATCTTTATTGGTTTTCTGGTCTTCTATTTCTTCTCCCTTTTTTAAAATAATATTTTCTTTTTTAAAAGATTTTATTTATTTTTAGAGAGGAGAAGGGAGAGAGAAAGAAGGGTAGAGAAACATCAATGTGTGCTTGCCTCTTGAGTGCTCCCTACTGGGGGCCTGGGCCACAACCCAGCTATGTGACCTGACTGGGAATCGAACCAGTGATCCTTTGCTTTGCAGTCTGGTGCTCAATCCACTGAGCCACACCATCCAAGGCTATTTTTTCTTCTAACCCATCCTTACACTGCTGGCAAATCAATTTTAGGAAGTAAAAAAACAACACTTGGTTTATGCCACTGTCTAAATGAAAGAAAAACCATAATTTTAGATCACTTAGCCTTTAAGACAGGGTCCTCTGCTGTGTGGTCCCATCCCACCTTTGTCTTTATCTCCGACTGTTCATGTACACAGACCACGTTCTCTGTGTGAAGAATAATTCTAGTCCAGAATGATTGGGTCACTCTCGGGTATACCTCGTCTTTGATATCATCTGTATTGTTGCTCATGGGTTTTACTCATTTGGAACATTGTTCATTCTATTTGCATATTTCATTAAGTAGTCTATTATATTTTACAGAAATTTAAATAGTAAAAACAAAATCTTATATATTTACCTATGTAGTCTTCATTCCTGTTGCCTAATATTAAATATTTCTATAGTGTAGGTCTATGAGTGATGAATTCTTTCAGCTTCTGGATATCTGAAAATTTTTAAGATTTCTTCTTCTGGGTATAGAATTCTAGGTTGACTTTTTTTTTCTTTTATACTCTGTCTTGTATTATTTCCAATGAGAAATCTCCCTTACTTTTTTCCTTTATATATGTTGTATCTGCTTTTTCCCTAATTGCTTTAAAATTTTTCTCCTTATTTTGGTTTTGAGCATTTTGATTGTAGTTTAATTCGTATTTCTTGAGCATCGGGTCATTGAGCCTGTATACTAATGATAGATATTTACCTTTTTTAACTTTATATACTTACAAATAAGGCAATCAGTAAATATGTCTCTGTGTGTATATATGTATACATAATAGGTGTGTATGTACAAATACATATACATATGTATATATATAGTTACTGGTATATACTTACTGATAGCATATATGTAAATTTATATTATATGGTATGTTTATTTAGTATAAATCTTAGAATGAGAATTGCTGTGTTAAAGGAAATGCAAATTTTAAATTTAATAGAATTTGACAAGAGAGAGTTGCTAATATTCAGTGACACTAAAAGTATTTTGCTAGTTTCCGCCCGGCTGGTGTACCTCAGTGGATTGAGCGCGGGCTGGGAACCAAAAGGTTGCGGTTCGATTCCCAGTCGGGGCACATGCCTGGGTTGCAGTCCAGGTCCCCAGTGAGGGCCATTTGAGAGGCAACTGTACATTGCTCTTTCTCCCTCCCTTCTCCTCTCTCTAAAAATAAATAAATAAAATCTTTTAAAAAATGTAAAAAAAAAAAAGTATTCTACTAGTTTCCTCATACCCTTAAGAATGCTGAATATCTATCACGGTAAGACATAGTGATATTTCATTGTTGCTTCAATTTGGATTTCTTTATTAGTGAAGTTGATGACTTTTCATATGAGTCCTACCCATTTCTATTCTTAATCATTCATATCCTTTGAACATTGTTGAAATCCCATTAGTGAATACATACTCTCTTTTTCACACATACACAAAAAGTTTCAGGTAAAAATTTCTTCTTTTGCTTTGCCTTCTAAAATATTATTGGTCAACGCTCAATAAATTGATTTATGTTAATACTGAAACCACCAAGAACTATTCTAGGGGTACTATGGAGAGAGGACGGGGAGTCGGGAGTTAAAGTCTTTAAGGAATGGGGGCAAACCTGACTCACAAGTGTATAACCATTCAACATTGGGAAGGCTACAAAAGTTTGGATGTTTGGGCACCAGCTCAAAATCACAGTAAAATCTTTGTATTTTGTTGATATTTAAGTTTCTGGTGTTCTCCATGGTTATTTTTCAAAACTGATGTGTCCTCTTTTAGAATGACTCTGGAGGAATGCTCAGTGAAACCAAATAAGCTCCATTATCATTTTATTTTCATTACTATAATCTTAAAAGAAATATATGCAGATCCTTATAACGAGAATCTCCTCTGCCTAATGCGATGCTGCGTACTCTGCGTAACTGAGTATCCAGAAAGGCTGCCTACTTCAGAGGAGCCCTTATACCCTCGCTTAGACACGAAATGTGTAAATGGGGATAAATGGGGAGTATTGCCAAATAAAGCGGCTTTGAAGTGGCTACAAGCTGACGTGGTAGTTACTTTTACAAACACACTGAAGGACACTTGATTGGGTGTGAAGAATAACAGTCAAGAAGTTTTCAGATAGAATGAGAAGCTATATTTTTTTCCCACTGTTGTGGAGATATGCTAGAGAAAGAAAAGCTTCAGGAATTGTAGCAAAACTTACTGTTTTTTTTTTGTTTAAGATTGATATACAACTTAGAGGAAGGTAAAGTCATAGAATTTCATGTTTGTAGTAAAAGTAATGGTATGGATTGATCGAGGTGGCCATCTTGGAAGTAGGAAGAAAGTAGAAAAGCCTGGGGGAAGTCATTAAAATCTTGGCTCTGAACTTGACTTTGTTGGGAAGTTGTGGTAGGGGCCTTAAGTGAGAGGAAATGATAACAGGTCACATTACATGGGAGATCGTTAGAGGAAGGAAGTACAAGAAAACGTTTCTGGAGGCACTGTTAAAACATACTCCCACATAAAAAAAAAAAAGTTCTTGCATTTATTGTCTTAAGCCATTTAACATTTTACGGTGTGTGTAATACCTGCGCACATCCGTCTTGCAGGGGCCTTGGACCGTTGTGTGATGGGCATCACAGCTGTAGAGATCCTGAATGCCTGTGACGAGGCAGTTCCTGCTGCGGTGGATTCGCTCAGCCACCCCGCCGTCAACCTCAAACAAGCCATGACAAGACGCAGTCTCGCTGCTCTGAAGACCATGGCCCATCATAAGCTGCAGACCCTGGCAACTAATCTTCTGGCTTCTGAGGCATCCGACAAAGTGAGTTTTGTACGTGGGCTCGTGTGTGTATTCCCCTTTTAACTTTGTTTGGTGACATAGCTTTGTCGTGTCTTAGGGAATAATTTTGGCAGATGACACCAGTGGAAAATCAGCTTCTCATTGTTATTTAGGTTTGGCCAACATAAGTATGACAAGTATTTGGCATTTTGAAAAAGGAAATTATATTCTTACCATTAAACATCTTTTAACAGGGTCACTACTGAATTAAGTGACTTTGGGTCCTGAAGTGAGAGCAAATATTTTACATATAATCTGTCTTTTTGACTTTCTGACAGCTTTCCTTTTGAAAGATTGAGCACTGGCTAATGTCTGCAGGAGAAAAACAGAATAATTTATGTATACAATGAAGATGCCTGTAATTGTGGTCCATCAACTGGTTTAAAAAGCAGGTTCTGATTTTGGTAAAACTGGGCCATGGTAAGGATTGAGGAACATGTCGGAGACTCGGTCTAGGAACTACTCGGACCCAGGCTGGCATTTGCACTGAGACCCGAGCCCGGTCACGCGTTCCTTGCTGGCACTTAAAACCAAGGCACGTGTTTCTTTTTTAGCTGATAGAGCACTAGCCTACTAAAAGAACAAACCATCCCAGTTCGTTAATGGGTGGCTTGTCTTTAGTTTTGTAGGGGCTAGCCACTGTTTGGTTTGTGGTGTTTGTATTCTGTCATATAATTAGAATGAGTTTGTCTCTGGTGATGCATAAAGGAAACCGAGAGCCAATCCCAGTATTTCACAAGTCACTCCCGAAAACTCCTATTTCCATCTAAGTATTCATTAGAATTACCAAAGGGTAACACATACTTTTATTTTCATTCCTTCATATTCCTAATTCCTATTTTTTAATGAATAAATAGTGGAGGGGTGGAAATGCTCATCTGTAAGCTTGAGAATCTGCCCGTGAACTAGTGAGCGCTGACGGCATCTGACGTGTGATAGGCAGCCCTGCTGACCCCTGTCCCCCCGTCATTGGCAGTAATATTTGGTCATTCCGTTCTTCCCACAGATGTAAATGTTTTATTGGCTTCATTGTATTGCACGTCTCATAGATGGGAATGATGAAATCGTTCTGTGCTTTTTTTCACGCCTTCAGTCCTGTGCTCTGACGTTTGAATAGAAATCACAGCTTAAATTCGCCACGTGTATAGTTTTTTTCAAGAGATCGTGTAAATGTCCCTAGGAATTCAGTGTTCATAGCACATTCTATGTCTGTATAATTTTAGTTTTGAGAAAGTTTATGAAATAGTATATTTAAGGGCAAGCATATATGATACGTAATTTCCAAATATATCCTTTTTCTTGTTGGTATCCCTTAGAAGTAAGCTACTGGAAAAATAACTGTGTAACGGGAAAATTCAAGGCAGAGAAGCGGTATGGCAGCATTTATGAATGACTTTTGTAAGTGGTCACGGTCCATTATGTGATTTTTACAATCTTGTTTGTCCCTGTTTTAATAGCGTATTTTATAGTGCAATTAGTGATAAAAGCACCAGATATCAGAGACACTACACTTATGTATTGTAAAATATATTGCTCGCGAACCTCCGCAGCCTTGTAGCAGTGGTAATTGTTGCCTGGCCTACAAGGAAAACAATTATAGGAGGGGAAAGGCTTGGGAAGCTGAGGCTGCAGGACGATAATCACTTTATGAAAAATGTATGTTGGCTGGACCATTAGGGATTTCTCTAACTATTTTCTCGTGTTGAATTTGAGGCTCCTTCTAAGGGGAATGCTTAAAGAGCGGTCCTCTGGATGGTTTTCTAACCTCAGGAGAAATAAAACCCACCCAAAGTTACAAACAAACAAACTAAGAGCTTCACAGTGCAGGACTTGCTCTAGGATATTAGAACTAATTTTTTCGTGGGTCTCTCAGTGGAAAGTCAGATCTCTATAGGAAGACGCTATAGAAGTATCCTGCTTTGTTCTTGTTAGGACATTGTGAGCAATTGGGCTATTTAGAAGTAACATATATTTTTTATCGCTAGTTATGTTGATTCAAGGCTTGCAAACAAAAATAGAGAAATTACTGTCCTATGACTTTTTTCCTTCACTAGAGCGTCCAGAAGATAGTAAGTAGAATTGTCCTTTCTTACTGCATTGAGTCTATGCAAGATCTGTGTGTTCGAACCCCTGTGTGTTTCTCTTAGGACATGCATCTTATCTTCTCTTTTATTTTAGTAACTGTGTCCTTACCTAACCCTGCCCACTGAAGCCCAGTGCTCTCGTAGGCAGGGATTGTGATTTCTTCCTCTCTGCGTCACCCCAGTGACACCTGGCAGCAGGCGTGCCGTGAGCACGTGCCGAGTTGGATGACGCGGAGCAGGAAGTGTTGCTAGCCTCTGCTGCGGCCCCTGCCTTCTCCATTCCCTCGCAGTTGGTTGTCTTGACCTGACGACTGGATTTACCCTTTTAGGAGTGCGGCACCTGGAGCATTTATTAGTGACTTTTGCCCTCTGTTCAGTTTTGCCTCCTCCTCTTTGGCTTGTTGAGCAAGGTTTTGCGGGCATGACTCGTTCTCCTCCTTGCCATCGCTGTGTGGTCCATGTTCCAGCACACCCTGGAGTCACCTCACCTGCTTCCTCTCCTTTGCTCCCGCTCTTTGTGGCTCTGGACCAGGGTTGCTCAGCCTCAGAATGGTGTTGGCATTTCAGACTGCGTAGTTCTTTGTTGTGGGGCTGTCCTGTGTGATGTAGGAGGTCCTCTACCCACTTCACGCCAGTAGCATCTTTTCTCCCCAGTTGTGACAATCAAAAACATTTTCTTACATTGCTGAGTGCCCCTGAGGGGCAAAATTACCTCTGGTTTAAAAGCACTGCTTTGGGGGGAAAAGGTTGAGAAATGGTGGGGAACTTGTCTTATATCCTATCTTTCTTTTACCTCCCCTTGCCCCATTCTCTCTTTAATCCCTCTCCTCTTTGAGGATAGTGGGGCCATTCCAGCCCTCGCCCCCTCCTCTGGGGCAGAACCCACCCTTGTGCATTCTCTTTGTGCTCACACCTGCCTCTTCAGACCTTTCCTAAAACACCTCACTTTGTGTGGGGTATTTCTTTTTCTCTTTAGGTCTCTCTTCCCAATTATATTCTGAGCTTCTTGAGGACAGAAGGTGAGTTTCTCATCTTTTTATTGTCAGTACTTAATATGGGATGTGAAGTATAGTAAGTACCCAAGAAAGTTAGTGTGAAGTTAGCTTGGAGGTGTACACATTGGAATCATGTTGTATGATCAGCTTGAATGCAGAGCTGAGGGCTTGACACAGTAGGTCGTGACACAATATTGAATAGTCCTTTTAAAAACATTTCATCAAAGTTAAAAACTTTTAGTCATCAAGGACCTCATTAATAAAATGGAAAAGTGAGTCACAGACTGGTAAAGAAAATTAGCAACACATGCATCCGATGATTTTGTATCATGAACATGTAAAAAACTTCAATAAACCAATAATTAAAAGTTGAACAACCCAATACTTCAAGTTTTCAAGGAATGTAAATTTACATTTCAGAAAGCAGAATATACAAGTGGCCGATAAGCACATGAAAAAGCATTCAATATCATTAGACTTCAGAAAATGCCCATTAAAACCACAATGAAATGTTATTTCCAATCCGCTGGAATAACGATTGTGTACTTTTTAAAGGATGTTTTTGTTAAAGAAACAGGTTGCCGTGCCCGACACTTGTATGCGGGGCACAGAGTGAGGTCGGAAGTGAGTCGCGAGGCCGCCGGGACGATGGAATGTGAGGCAGTGGGACTGGGCTGGGATGCGGTGGCGGGAATGTGCAGCGGGGTGGGGGGTTTGGGGGTGCTGAGTAAACCTCACTTCACAAATGAGCAGGACGAGAGTGGAAACAAGCAGGAGGGCTCCAGAGGTCCCAGTCTAGTTGAAGGGAGAATGGCGAGCCGTTGACAGAAATGAGCGACTCCTGGAACAGGCTGTGAGGTCGATTGTGACCGGAGACCTTTGCCTCTTCCCTGGGGTGTGTGTGGGGGGAGCAGAAGCCTCCAAGGACAAAGCGACAGGACGGTGAGGTAGAGAAAGGATGGATTTTTCCCCCCCAAATAAGTGCTGGAGTACAGAACCTGAAATAGACTGCAGTTCATATTTTGGGGTGCCCGCTCTCGTTAGACGATCCCAGATACGATGTCTTCCTTAATTCTCACTGAAAGTACGTGAGTTAGTTGCTGTTGTCCTCAAACTTGCGAGCGATGAACCTAAAAGGCAGTTGGTTAGAATAAGGATTAGCAAACATTTTCTGGAAAGGGCCGCATAGTAAAAAATTTACCATATTTTTCGGACTATAAGACGTACTTCCCCTGCCCCCCAAAATTTGGGAAGGAAATGGGGGTGCGTCTTATAGTCCAAATGTAGCTTACCTGGCTGTTTACATTTACATTGGTGAAATATTATGTTATTAAATATTTTATCACATTTTGTGCTTCAAAAATTTTTTCCCTATTTTCCTCCTCCAAAACCTATGTGTGTCTTATGGTCGGTGCATCTTATAGTCCGAAAAATATGGTAGGCTTTGTAGACAGTCTAGGTCTCCATGATTCATCTCTGCCGTTGTAGGGTGAAAGCAGCCCTGGACCACATGTGAGTGAGTGAGTGTGACTGGCCTCCAGGAAAACTTGATTCACAGAAATAGGTGATGGGCTGGATTTGGCCGCTGGGTCACGGTTTGCTGACCCCCGCACTGGAAGATGGCATTATTAGTATGAAGGGTGTGGGCACAGTTCTCCCCCGGAATAGCCTTTGGTTCACTTTTGAAAACCAGTTCAAAGGAGTGGTTAACAGCCTGGGTGCTGGCGACAGGCATGCCTGTGTGCCCCTCTGTAACTGGCTGCCTGCGGGTGACCTTGGGCACGTGACCTCCAGTGGCCTAGGTTACACACGTAATTGAAAGTGAATCTTTGTAAAGGAAACGGAAGTTGAGGGTTGACCAGAGAAATGAAGTAACAGTAAGACTTGGGGAAGAAAAAGAGTTTGGACTTAGTCATTTGGGAAGTCGTCGGTGACCGCTACGGGGCTGTGTTGGCTGGCGGTGAGTCGGAGGTGAGCTGGAGGTCCAGAGTGGGGAAGAAGTTCGCTTTGGGAGATAAAACGGAGTCGGAGCTCCAGCGGCTGTAGGGCCAAGAGCAGCCTTTATGCTCTGTCTAGGAGCTCACCGATGTTTTTGTTGGGGGAGGTCACTGGCGGAGTCGTGTGAGAGGACCCGGTGTCGAGAACAGAGCTGGAGAATTCACCCTCACCAGCCACCGTTTCTTACAGTCAGTAATGCTGGGAGGGAGGGAGGTGAATGTCACCAATCATGTGCCGTCAGGGAGGAGAAGAGCAGGCTGTGGTACCTGTTCAAAGGACGGAAGTGTTATTTTAATCCCTGGAAGGTAGAGTCGTCCTTTTTTTTTTCTAATCCTCCCTCACACCCAACGTAAATCGTGTGCTGGATTAGGAGTTAGAAAGTTTGTAAAGTGTAAATAACTGGTGAATCGCAGATGGCACGTGCTGGTGTTTGATGAGTGCGTAAGTGCATGTGTTGAGAAGATGGGCCGTGCATATCCGGTGGTCTGCGCGACAAGTTGTTCCATAAAGCACTGGCTGCAGACACTGCTTCTCGGTGAGCGGACCTTGGGGGGCGCCAGTGGGGTCTTGGCAGTGAAGCTGGAAAGCCCGGCGTGTGTCCTTCCCCGGTCGGCACCTTCACATCGTGGGCATCCCCGTAGCGATCAGAGCCACCTGAGTATATGGAAGAGCCACCAGGTTGAAGAAATTGAAAAATGACCAGGATGATTTATCTTTTACCTTTCCTCTCTGTTGTCAAATTAGTCAAAAGCCCGAAAACATGAACAAGCTTCATTTGCAAAGGTTAGGAGCTTTGTATTCTGTGTAACTAGATAAGAGAATGGAATTTAGAAGTCAGAGCTAACCTAATCTGTGTTTTTTGCTTGCAAAATTCACTCTGTAAAAAAAAAAAAATGCACACTGACGAAACTGACTTTATGATTCACTGTAGAAAGGGCACAAGCCAAACGGCACATGGGGTGCTGGGCCCTGTCTGGCGAGCGCCTCTGGCCGTCGGAAACTCCCGGTGACATGCATGACCTTTGAAGAATCCATTAAACTTGCTTAGCATTCCACCCCAAAACTTGAATGAATTTTAACACAAAATATATAATGATTCTGTATCTGTTATAAGTATATATAAATTCATGTTTTGCTTGTTCTACGTGATTATCAGGATAAAATTTTTATGGTATGCTACATGTTGTCTAGTCGTGAATAAATAACATTTGGAAGTCTGTGTTGAGCTGCCCAGTCTTAAGAAAAAAATGAAACGTATGTCTGTGACTATGGTAGGACAATGAATGTGGTTTGCTTTTGTTGTTGTTTGTTTGTTTGCTTTTGCAGCCAAGGTGTGTCAGTTAAGGAAGTGACTCCAGGGTGAACGGCCTTTCACTGAGTGTCTGTGTGACGGGCGATTCCCTTCAGTGGGGAATAATTAGGAACCGCGTCTGGGCGCTGCGTTCATCTGGGCCCCTTGCATCCAGGTCCTCCCAGCAGACAGAGCTGGATTACCTATGTCTGTCTACACACATACACGCACGCACACACAAACACATCTTTGTTCCTCTAGGTGTGGTTCTAACTATTTTAAATGCCACCAGTTGGCACCATTATCGCCGACTCTAACAGAACACCACAGGGCGTGTGCTGGCCTCCCCTCTGGGCATGTAGCTCTGCAGCTCTCAGGATTCCCAATGTGTTTGTTTATTTGCCCAATTCCTCCCTTTATGTAAACAATTTTCTGCCCACTCCCAATTTTTTTTTTAGATGTGCCAACCACAAGCTTGCCTCCTACAAATGGAAAAAAGCTTCATTTCCTTATGATTAAAGTTTTTTCCTCCTTCCCACCTTCTGCGTCTCTGAAGGGATTCTTGGTTGTGTTTAGTCCCTGTTTTGTCTCTCTTAGTTTAGACTTCATTGCAAAGGTGATGTTTTATTTCCAGTTCTTGCCTGTGTTCGGTCATTGCACTTCTGATTTTTCTAATTCTCATTTATGTTGTTTTTTCATGTTATTACTTTAAAAATGTCCTTTAGCTTGTTTTCAAATAGTACATTCATTTTTATCTGCTTTTGAGCATTTTTCTGGTTTTTATTCTCTTTTTTACTTACAGTAATTTGACCTCAGTACTTTTTGTTGCTCATTCTTTTGTGAAATGACTTTTCCTGGATTTTTTTGAATGATGAGTGCAGGTAGTTTTTCTGACTTCATATAACCTCCTCCTCTGTTGTTTTCTGTGGTGCCAAAACGTGGTGGCTTCCTCTCTCAGGTTTCTTGGTACTGTTCCTCTGCCCTCCCTGCCTTTTAAATTACCTGTCAGTTTTATTACATTCTTAGTGGTTTCCCTCTGTCAGGGGCCCCTTCTCGGGAGGGACCCTGAGGACACAGGGTGGCGGGCGCCCTGGGACTGCGATGGGCGGGCCCCTCATACCATTCTGCCAGGGGCCTCGCTTTGACTCGCTGTTGAGGTGGGTAGAACACCTTCCGGGTTCAGCAGCTACTTTCAGATTGACCCCCTGTTTCCTCCTGATGAGGATCAGCTTGCTACTTAGGGTTTTCCTGTTAGATAAGTCATATATCTCATGACATCCTTTCTTCTTCCTACAGGGATACCCAATACCAGGTGTTAGCATCTGCTTAAATTTTGGGATTTGTGGATCTACTTCGACACATAGTTTTGTTAAAAATGTTTTCGATGGGTTCTGATTATGCTGTCTAGTTGCTCTCTTGTTAGTTATTTATTTAGAGAGAGCACAAATTTATTTTTAAACACAGTGCGGTGCAATTGCACCCGTCACGAGACGAACAGGGGACTTAGGGAGGCTGCTAATCATAACGGACTCGATCTGGTCTCAGAACCGGGCACAGGCTAAAGCCGTACAATAGCAGGTACCTTTCAGTCCCGCCAGCGCTTCTCAGTGATTCTTCGTAAAACCTTGTTTGAAGAACATCTCTAAAAATTTAAGCTCAAGGCTTTTTCTCGGCCCAGGGTCGGATCGACCCCCATCCCCACCCACCCGCAGCCCCTGCCTGACCCTCTTCTGTGAGCCCCTCTCCTAGACTCGCTTCCTCTGAGAACCTCGTTCTCAGCCCAACTCTCTAAATACTAAGGTTCCAACCCCAGATTTGACCACGTCACTCCTTTCCCCCCTGCTTTCTCATGCCCTCCACCGAGTACCGGCCCCCTTGAACCCACCACCGCTGCTGGCCTGGCCTGCCCCCAGCAGCGTGGGGAGCGCAGCCTCCTCTCGAGCCTTGGTGTGAACACACCTGGTTGGCCTGCAGGCAGGGGCACAGTCAGAAAACCAGCAGAGCCGCTGATGTGGACCCCCAGCTGCTCTGGAAACATCTTCTGCTGGGAGGGCGGAGGGCAGAGCAGGGGGGAGCCAAGACTAAGCAGCTTTGTAGAAAGGACTCTTCCCAGGCAGTCCGGCCAGTGCCCCAGCCACCCTGCCTGGGCTGCAGAGAGGATGGAGGTGACAGAGGAAGTGCCCCAGGCTCCGACCTCCTGTCCCCACATCCTGTCCTGCAGTGATCACTGCAGGGAGCTCGAACGGCAGTGCAGTGGGCGCTGTCCACACAGGGGAGCGTGGGCCTGGCTCCCAGTCTAACCTTGGATGGGCTCTGCTTCCTTCCTCCCCCTCCCAGTTTGTAAATCAAGGAAGGAGAGGCCGCAAGCACACGGGTGGAAACCTAACTCCCGGGGCGCTGACCAGTCACTTGCTGTCCATGTGTCCTGGCAGTGGCTACTTGGACGCGGGCAGATGCTTTCCCTGCCTCTGCGGGGCTCGTCTCGTGGCCCCTGGGGCTGGGGTTTTCTTGCAGCCCCATGGAGGAGACAACCTGTGGCGACAAGTGGCAGTTTTCACTGTTTCCCGAGTTCTTAAACTTGAAAGGCTGGCCCGGTTCTGGCCACGCACTGTGGTTTCAAGCGCAGGCTGGAGGGAAAAGCCACCGAGAGCGAGCAGGCAGCACCACAAAGGGCAGCTTGGTCAGGGGGACCGGAGAATGGAACGAAAGATGCGCAGGGTCCTTCAGAGCCGTCTCTAGGACATGGGGGCTCTGGGCAGCAGCGTGAAAAGCTGGCCTCGTTGCTGAACCTGTAGCCAAACCCAGGTTGCACAGGTTGCCCAGGTCGTGAAGTCTCCAGAGGACTAACCGCGTGGAAGGCGTCTGCTGCGCACTCCAGAGCGTGAGGTGGGCTCGGGTGGAGACAGTCCCAGGCCCCCACAGCCAGGGCCCCCCTGGAGTGCCGTGGGTTCCGGTCCATGTCTGTGTAGACTAAGTGTTCTTAACAAGGTTTGGGTTTTCTTTGGGGGAGAGAGGGAGTTAGGGCTTAATGAATCCTCTAAATGCTGGCTGTTTGAGTTGCTTCTAAGTTTTTGCTACTCTAAGTCATTCAAGCCAGTTAAGATACGCCTTTGCACCAAGCTGTGAACATTGCATGAGACGAGTCCTTAGAAGCGGAAGTTCAGGGTGTGATGCATCCCAGTTCTGGTCACTGTGCTCTAGCAGCTCGTCCTGTCTTGGCCGTCTGAGCCATTCTGAGACATCACTTCCTCTGAGAAGCCTGCAGTCCCCTCCCCAGGCACAGCCAGGTGCTGTCACCGATGGGACCCTGCGCTCTGCTGTCTCCCCGTCCAAGGTGTGGCTTGCGCCTCCTCCTCCACAGAGAAGCCACTGGCTGCTCGGGAACTAGGGGACCCTCACCCCCCATGAGAATTTCGGAGTCCTTGAAAACAAGCAAACAAGCAAATAGGCTCTTTTTCTTTCTTGTAGCAATTAAAAGACTTTATTTGTTTTAGAGCATAAGTTTTTAAAAGTATTTATTTGAAGTAATATGTTCATAATAGAAAAATGAAAAGTATAAAAATAAAAATCACTTACCACCCTTCTCTAACATTATCCTATGGTGACTGATTTAGAAACTGCTTTTTTCTCTTCGTAACTATGCATTGTAAGCTTTTTTCCCATGTGATTAGTCTGAGAAGGCGTGATTTTTATTGGCTGCCTAGTATTCATGGTATGGATGTACCCTAGTTTATTTGATCAAGCTCCTATTGTTGCACACTAATGAACTTTTAAGCAATTTAGAGTTGCTTTGCTGGTGGAATTAACCACAACAAAGGGATCATAAGGACTCCGTAACTTACAGCAAAGGCAGAGGAGAAGCGTAACTTTCACCTGCGTGGCCACCGGTGGGACCTGTGGTGACCGTGTGCAAAGCACTGATGCGGACAAACAGTGATCTGGTTTCTACCCCCAAGAAAGTCCTTGGACGCCTGACCCTGACCCTGACCGGCCCTGACCCTGCTGTGGCCGAGGGCAGTCCTCGCCGCCTGTGTTCTCCTTCCCAGTCACCTGCGGTGCTGGTTTAGGCCGGAAGTCCTCGCAGCCGGTGCTCAGCTCAGCTCAGCAGATGTCTGTGGTGTTGCAGCTGTGCTCGGAGCTCCGTCCTGGACGGCAGAAAACAGAAAGGACAGGCCTTGCAGCAACCGCCTGACCAAGAAATCACACTTTGTGTGCATTTGGCAAGTTGGGACTTTCCCCCTTTCTTATGTTGCTTAGTAAGAAACGATCATGTACATTCCATGACCATGAGCATGGAAAATGTGTTCTTGCATGGGGGTGGGGAGGGCTGGGAGTAAATAGAAAAACTTACCAAAACATTAGCATGATTGCCTTTGGGTGTTAGAAATTCATATTGCCGCTTTATGTCGGGGTTTGGAAAAATCCAGTAACTGTGCTGCCATGATCTTCCCAGAATTCCTTTAAGTTTCTATTCTTGATGGTAACTAAAATTCAGCAAAATGAAGTAGTTAAGGAGAAATAGTATTAAGCATTTATTTTCTTTACATTAATTGTACATTATCTGAACTAGATGAAGCTCATCTGTGAATATATGTATTTTCCTCTTTTCTGGATCATACTGGTAAAATGCCAGTGTGGGTCTGAATTTAGGGGACACACCCTCTCTGTTCACGTGAGAAGACCCCTAACCTTCTGGCGGGGGGCAGATTGCGCCCGGAGTGTGTCGGCCAGGGTGGGGGCTCCCTCCTGCAGTGCCCTGCCCGCGGCCAGCAGCCTGGCGGTGAGAAAGAGCGACATCAGACTCTGCAGCGACCTCCAGAGGCTTTTACTTCTTAACACTGCTGCCCCTCGGTTGTGTATCAGTTGGTGGAAACTTAAAATCACTGCAAAGCTCCTAGAAGGAAAACTTCAGAATGTGATGTGAGGCGTGTGGTTAAGAGATCGCTTAAGGAATGAATGTCTTTAACGAGCTTTTTTGGAACCATACGTGTAAATCAAAGGAGGTAAAGTCACTGATGAGGCACAGGTACAGAGGTAAGGTGATGTATTCGGTTTCTGAACGTACATCGCTACATTAGTTGCTGTTATCACAGACACAGATAAGTACAGGGCAGCTCAGGGAGTCCAGCTGGCCTGGCCCCCTCCTCCCTCCCTGTTTTTCTCCCTTTCTCCATCTTTTCTGTCCTGATTCTGTTCCCTGTGTTTCTTCATATTTGCCTCACCATCGGAGTGCGCAGGAAAGTGCACTATGTGTGGGCTGTGAGTGCGTGTGCTTCTGGGGGTGTGTGTGTGGATATTCACAGGGTTCAAAATGAATGCTTTGAACATTTCCAGCTCAGGGTAACTTTGCACCACCTCCTTCTCCAGTTTGAGGGAAATGAGCTTTAGGTGACTATGAATATGATACCGATTATTCTGTTAAGAAATAAAATCAAACTCTTTAAAAGTAGCTACGTATTTAATTGATGCTTACTAATTTGTTTGCTGATTACAGGGTTTTTGGTTTTCTCCTCTTTCTTAGGATTCTTGTATCAGACACCATGGGTTTTTCATGGTCGGTGCGTAACCCTCAAATAATGACACAGATACAGGACGTCCTCCTCCTGACACTTAACACGCCCGTGGCTCCAGTGCCCTGTGCCGCGCACACAGCAGTGTCCCGTGGATCCGTGAATGGCGTTCATCGGTCACAGTAAATACGACACTGAGCCAGGAAAACGTGCTCTTGTTCTAAGATGGTTTTAAATTCAGAACAGCGTTGTTTTTTTCCCTCGGAAATAGATTAGCGCCCCACGCGACCTGATGAGAAATTTAGGTACTTGTGCGATTTAAGGGACATACAGCAAAGGAGAAATTTCTTTTCCATCTCACATGATAAGCCAGGTGGCCGACTGCGGAGAGGATGGAGACACTGGACGGACTGAGCCCCACGGCCCGCTCGGCGGCCAGGTCTTTCCAGCCCGGGGTGCGGGGCTTTCCGTTAGACTCTTACTGGGAGTTCGAAGGCAGTGTGGGGTAAACGTGATAGGAGCGTAAAGACTTGCGGCTACCCGTGAATATGTCAGTACCCTGGGTAAAAAAGTAATTTATTTTCTCCTAATGTGCCTGAAAAATCTGCTATTTGTTAGACCATGTGAAATATTTTCAGACTTCTCCACTTTTACAACTTCTGTTAGAAAGGGCTGGATCGGTCTAGCTCACGAAGCACGTGGTACCACCCGCCAGGTGCTGGGCTGGGCCCTGCGAGCCGCAGTGGGTACGACGTGCTGCCGGGCCCCAGGAAACAGACACGGACCAGCACGAGGCCGCGCAGCAAGTGCAGTCCTGCGGGACGCAGAGGGTGCGGCAGAAACCGGGCCTGGCTCACGCAGCCAGCGCTGGCTGGCTTCTTGGAGGAGGGGCGTTAAAGAACCAGTAGAATATACGCGGGTGGTGGGCGGAGGTGGGTTGCTGTGAAAGTCTAGAAAACTGTAGTCAGATGCTACCTTAAAATTATGAAGATCAAACTACAGAAACAGCACCTGCAGCATAGTCAGCACGTCACCTTGCTAACTCGCTCTGTTGCTGAATGACCGTGAAGTTGAATGTTGGCGTTTGCTCTCCGGCTTCGGTTTCCATCCTGAAGGAGGCCCCTCTGGCTCCCGGGGCTGCAGACCACACGTGGAAAACCGCCGACCTGTCTAGATGGTGGCATCTGCTGGAGTGACGGGTGGCCCACCAGGCTGGGGGCCTGTGACAACGATTTTGAGGTTTTAAAGCTTTTCAGATGTGAAACTCATAAGATGACGTACATGACGTGGTAGCGCAGGCCCTAAAATTAGCTTCGGGTGGAAATATATTGATCGGTCCGTCATCTCAGGGAGGCCGTTGGCGGCAGTGCCCATGAGTGTATGTGGTGTGTAGTGGTTGTGGCTGGAATTCTGTGCGGTGCTCTCAATGGGCTGGAACAGGCCCAGTACCAGGTCCGGCAGAAGTGACGCCTGTGTGAGTGTGGTTGGTGGGGAGATGAATATGGGTGTGACCGTTTATAGTTGTAATTTGAACATTTCATCTAAAACGTCATATGGCATGCTTGAGTGTGCTGTTGTTATATTACAGAATTGCATGCTTATGGTCTTGTAATAAAAGATTTTGTAAAACAACAGGGGCGTTCTTTGTGCCAGACCCTGTACATCCCAAGATCCTTCGGTAATGTCGCCCATGCACGTCTGTCTTCTGAGTGTGGATGAAGACGAGTGTTTTTCTTAATCACGGCCTCACCCGGCTGCCGCCAGCCTCCGTGCGAGGCTGTGTTCGGGGGAGTGGGCGGGCGCAGAGGAGGAGGTAGGTGAAGGGAAGGCACAGACAGCAGGGGGCACAGAGCCGCGTCGGCCAGGATGTGAGGGTCCCCCAGGGCCACGTAACCTGGTTTCCCAGTCTCCTTCCCCCGAGTTCCAGTAGATGGAGCACCAGCTGTTTCCTGTGCCTAGCGGGCCCTCGTCTCCCCCTTCACCTGGCTAACCCCCACTCGCCTCATGAGCCTCCGTTCTGTGACCACTGTCTCTGCAAAGGCTCCGGACGTTTCCAGTAACGCTGCCCGGTCCAGTAGACTCGGTCTGTCTGCTTTGATCTCTGGCGTTTGGTTTCTGTTTCCATCCCAGAGCCTGTTCTCTGTGTGGCAGCGAGGGGACACCTTTGCGTGCGTGTCTGTTTCTCTGTACCAGGGTGTTTTCACGTCACCACTGTTGACGGTTTGGGCTGGGTAATTCTTTGCTCTGGGGGCTGTCCTGTGCATGGTCACAGGTGTAGCGGCATCCCTGGTCTCTGCCACCAGCTGCCATTAGCACCCTCTCTCGGCTGAGACTGACAAAGACGTCTCCAGACTTTGCGGGAGGTCTCTTTGGGCTGCGGGGCGCCTTGCCCTGGTGGAGAACCGCTGCCCCGTACCAGACTGCAAGCTCCGCAAGGGGCCATTTGCTCTCCCCCGGGTGTTTGCAGTGCCCGGCACCAAGTGTTCCTTCCATGCACCACTGCGAATGGCTCAGTGTTTGAGGGTTGATTTGGGTGGGGTGGGTTCACTCTTTCCCTCCCCTCCCCCTCACCGCAGGTCTAGAATCTTTGCAGCGCTGATGCTGAGAGCCTCTTGAATTACAAAAATGCAGCAGGGCCCCGACTTCCTCTTTTGCCCTAAGCATTGACCCTCGCTATTGACTAATGCTGTGTGACGTGTGTGACCGACTGACTCACCTCTTAGCTTCCATTTCGTTTTCGCTGTAGAGTGGAGGTGATAAGGTTATAATGAAGTTAGATGGGTAACATGTTTGGAAATATTTATCACCATAGGTAGTCAACACACACTAGTTTAACAGCCTTGAGCAGTCAATTCATTCCTTCAGCACACTGGGAGCCAGGCCCTAAGCCGGGACAGCTGGGGAGCGTGTCAGTAGCGTCTGCAGCTGCACCCCCAGCATCGGGGAGTCCCGCCCTGATGTGGGCATGGACCGAGTGGGAGAGAGCCCCAAGGAGATGAACTGGCCTGACAAGTTGTTGTGAAGGCTTTCCTAAAAAGACACGTTTGTGCAGAGGCCTAAGTTCGGAAAGGGAAGTGGGGAGACCGCCCAGGCAAGGTGACAGCGTGGGCAGACGTGGGAGGGATGGTGACTGGGCGCAGTGACCGTGTGAGACGTGGGCTGAGGCCAGCGGGGCAAGAGAGGAGGGGTGGACACAGGTCAGAACCCTCCTGAGGGTAAACATTCCTGAAGCTGGGGGTTGCTGGCCACAGCGACCCGACGTGGATGAGAGCAGGTGCCTTTCTCCTTTTCCTTTTGTTACCAAGTTGGCGTCAGAGACTCCCCTCCTGATTCCATTGTTCATTCGCAGTGTGTTATGGGTTTCCGCATACCCAGGAGCGTAGGTTATGATAGGAGTGCTTTCTTTTTATTTTATTTTTAAATTTTTTAAAAAATACATTATTTATCCATTTTCAGAGAAGGGAAGGGAGGGAGACAGAGAGGGAGAGAAACAGCAATGTGTGGTTGCCTCTCACATGGCCCTCACTGGGGACCTGGCTTGCAACCCAGGCATGTGCCCTGACTGGGAATTGAACCAGCGACCCCTTGGTTTGCAGCCTGCGCTCAATCCACTGAGCCACACCAGCCAGGGCTTATTTTTTAATTTTTTACAGTGTCTTTCTTTCAGTTAGATTAAGCTATATTCAAATGTGTTTTGAATGCATCAGTTTTATGATCTGTTTTGCCAGAGAGAGGAATGCTGCTTGTGTTATCTATTAGCTGTTTCCAGCACGTCCCTGAGTCTCCTCTTCACGTGGAAGAGAGATGAGCGGGGGCAGGGGAGGGGGGTGCGGGGGGGGGCCTGGCTCAGAGGCCCATCGCAGAGGCTGAGGGGTGCCTGGCCTCCAGGGCCCTTGTCCTCGTGCCTTTGAGCATCTGGCTCTTTGGGGAGAGTTGCAAGTCAGTCTCTTTTGTGTTTCTGTGTGGAAACCTAATATATTAATCTCCTAATCTTTTAATATAGGAAAGTCATTTGGATATTATTATTCAAACATTATTATTGAGTAAGACATGGCCTGTAGAAATATCTTTAGAAGATATATTCTTTAAAAAAGGCACGATCTAAACATTCACACTTAACACTCATAATTTACTTTTGAATAATTTAGATTTTATTTATGTTATATGAAATAAAGTGCAGTATCAAATATCAAAACTTAAAATTTCTTACTAGGCTAACTATGTCTTTTTTTTAAGCTTTTTAATGTACTAGTTAATGAAAACATATGAAAGGAAGTGAAATAACATTAACTCTGAGTATATTGTCATTAATACCTAATTGTAAAATCTTGTCCTATCCAAAATCAAATATCAAAGATGAGTAAATTGCCTATTCCAGTTTATAAATGGATTCTCTGAGAAAGAACTCCGGTTTGTATGAAGTAACAGCAGTAGGACAGCAGAGGGCGCCAAATATCCATTTCAGGTGCACATTTTCTTGGTCTGCTAGTTTTTGTTCCCCTTCACCCACCCCTCTTTTACTTCTTTTTTCCTAGTCCTTAAAATCATTGATATTGAAACCGTATTTTAAAAATGGTAGATGGTGGGATTTTCCCTTAGCTAATTTTTTTTAGAAAATTGTAAGAATACATTATGGCATCAATGTGGATTATTTGTTGAACCTTTTGCATTTAACATTATGCATCAAAATTTCAGTTCTTTTAAAGATCTTTAGTCAATAAAACATCCTATCCATAATAAAGAGTAAAACTGTGTTTTTATTTATCTTTCTACCAAAATATTCTTAGGTAGTAAACCATTTTTTACACCACTTTTGGCCAACTAAAAATTATTTAAACCATACATTAGAAATATGACCCCTACATAATTAGTTTGTAAAATGTACTAATATCTTTCAATACACATTTTTCTTGTATTCTATTTTAGGATTCAATATTGGTACTTTTAGAAGCTCGTCTGTGTTAGATATATAATGTTTCCTAGTCTTATTCTCAGTAGCCTTGATCTCTGGTTTCAACACATATTCAGATTTTAAAAAAAAAATTTCCGCTCTTTTGCTTCACACTTTAGCATCAAAATCTGCTGATGTTTAATGCTCACTGGCCGAATCAACACTGCGTTTAGGTAGAAATCTGAACCATTTGATGTTCTACTTGTAGGTTGGACTTAATGCTCCTTCAGGAAAAATTATTTTACTAGCTGACTTTAAAAGAACCTCAAAAACTGCCCCGCTGGTGTAGCTCAGTGGATTGAGCGCGGGCTGGGAACCAGAGGGTCCCGGTTCGATTCCCCGTTGGGGCACATGCCTGGGTTGCGGGCCAGGCCCCCAGTGAGGGCCATGTGAGAGGCAACCATACATTGCTCTTTCTCCCTCCCTTCTCCTCTCTCTGAAAATAAATAAATAAAATCTTTAAAAAAAAAAAAAAAGAACCTCAAAAACTGTGGTGTTAAAAAAACGACTCAGAAATAAGTAAGCTTTTACATCAGGACCATTCACGTGAGTAAAGTAGTGCCAGTGTTTCAAACCTAAGTCTCTGGACAAAGTCAGATACACTTACAATGTCGCTGCAACACTGGTTTTAGGGCCGGAGCTGTTGGCGTCTCGGCAGGTGCAGGTTACCCTCACGCACACTCAATTCCGTGCCGACAGTCAGTGCCCTAACAGGGGCTCATGAACCTTCTCCCCTCTGCAGACTGTGAGTTCTCGTGGTGGCCTTTCGGACGGGGGCTGCTGTCAGTGGCGTGTCCGGATGTGTGCGTGCTGACAGACTGCCCTCGCCTGCGCACGGAGCATCGTGCGTTCGGTCATTCGGTCATTCCCCTGGCCTTCAGGGAGATGGGTCTGCCGCCTCCTCTCCGTGCGATCGCCACAGGCCGACTTCAGTGATGAGCAAGGCAGCGATGTCTTTTCCTGTGGTTGCAGTTCTGTTATATTTTAAGTCAGGTCTTTTTCTGGGAAATTTGAAATGGTTAAGTCTATTTTTCCCTATACAGAAAACATGAAGTGATAGCAGGTTTAGTATTTACAGTGAAAATGTCAGATACGTGTCTTACTAGCTTTCTAAGTACGTGTATGTGCATGTATGTTCATGTACATGTATGTACACGTGTGTCGGCAGTGAGCCGGCGGCACCAGCTGTCAGACCGGTGGGGTCAGACGGGACCTCGGTTCGGCAACCTCGAGGCCTGAGTCCTGGCTGAGAAAGAATTCAGGGCCAGGACTCAACCTGCGAGAGAAGGTGATTTAGAGAGCCCCAGGGGGAGAGGAAACAGACCCAAGCTACAGAGGCAGGCAGGGTCCTCAGAGGGTCGGAGACACAGAGAGAAGGGGGTGGGGAAAGGCTTTCCGCTGCTTCTTTGCCTAGAGGGTATTCATCTGGCGGTCTGGGGCAGACCCCAGTGGAATTTTCATCAGCTTTCCAGGTGAATCCTTTCGGGGTCCTGGTCCCGATGTCAGCCTTGGCCTCACTTGTTAGGTTTGGCTGCTTTTCCGGGCCTGCAGCTGAGACGCAACTGAGGCCTGGATGTATTTGATGCAACTTCAACCCTCATTGTCCTGGGGGCTCGATGCTTAAGGGCTCTTCTCGGGGGCCCTCGTTCATCCCCCCTGAAAGGGGGTCTAACCTGCATGACTAGCGAGGTGCCTGGGACGAAAGGTCAGGGGAGGGTTCGAACCTCGTGGCCAGCGATGTGCTGGGGGAGGAAGGGTCACTGGGGAGCCCGGTCCCTGTTTTCCTAGGTGTGCCCGTTGCTGGGCACCCGGGGCTGTCCGCCCTGGTGACCTCCTGCACCCGGCCTACTGTTCTTGCTCTTCCCACCGTCTAACTGCCGACCACGTTGGTATTTCGCATTTACCACTGAGTCCTGCTAATAAATTGGAGACCATTTCATTTATATACCTTATGATTTAGCTTTTCTTGTTGACCTTTTTCCAGTAAGTTTTAAAATTATTGCCTGAAGTACAGAGGCTTCGTTTTTTACCAAGCGCCTGGCACGTAATGGGCATTCCGCAAGTACTTGTCGAATGGAATTGAATCTTCCTCCGTGATCGAGAAGAAGGGAGTTTGTGAGCACACGTTTCAGATGTTCACACCGACATTCCTGTGGAAGAATTCCCAGGGTCAGGCAGCCTGTGTCTGAAGTGGCTGAGAATATATGGTGATTTGAATGAGTCAGTTTGCTGTCAGCGTATCTTACAACCAAGCCAAGAGCTCCTTGGCATTTGATGATGTTTTTATTCGTTTTCCTTCATCTAATCTCAGTGTAACATAGGATGTCAAATATGTTGGCGACCAGCTCGCCCTCTCCGTGCCTGCAGCTGAAGTCTCACCCTCGCCACTTGCTGGGCATCTGTATTCTGTTGCGTTGAGACTTTACCTGGTACGTCCTGTGTCCAGTGTTACCAGTCGCTCGCGGGACTTGGCGACGTCAGAAATCGCTGTGCGTGAGCAGGACTTGGGGATGAGCCGTTTTCTCTCGTCTTTCAGCCTCCCTCTGTTCTCTTCTCATCTGCTGTTGCTGTCGTGTCCTCTCCTTTCGTTTCACCCTCTCTTTTTCTGACTGCGGATTGCCTTTGGTGCCGTTTTTGCCGCAGTGACACAATCCGGAGCCGGGTGTGAGCGGTTGTGCTAAGAGGAATCACACACAATCACACCCAGATAGCATGGCATTAGACAGGAGATAACGCTTCCATTGCCCGAGCACGCAGGCCGGCTGCTGGCGCAGCTGCGACAGAGCCGGAGCGCGGGGCGACCCGGGTACCGAAGGGGCGCACGTGCAGCCGACACCCCAGCAGAGCTGGGAAGGCGACCTCGTGTCCTCCCTCCACCTTCTCTTGCTCTTCACGCCACTCCGCCTGCTTCAGCAGCTTCTGTGCCAGACACGTGTGATTTTATATTCCTTTGCTGAGGTGGTCTCTCTTTGTCCTAACAAAAAACTTTGTAGATCTTTACTGGAAGATTTACTGGACAATTTCTATCAAAGTACTCTGGGCTCTTTTCTTTTAGTCTAATATTGTTACTTATTCCCTCCTACTTAGTAGTATGTGGCCGCATTGTTAATTACAGTTTTCATGCCAGTATTATATTAGACGTAACATTGTTATTATAAATATATACTTTTGTGTATCATTCAATCAAATTGGTGTTGGTAGCCTCAAAGCATTAAGTGTGGTGTCTGACATTGCACACTCCGTGTTTGAAAAAGCCAATAAAAAGCACAGTTACACCGTTACTCTTCCATCTGTTGCGTACTGCGTCTTCCCTCATCTGCACGGCTTCTGTTTCTCCCCAGTTTTTACTCTTGACTCTGATATCGCTTTTTTTAAGCCAACGTCACTGGTGGGTAAACACTTATAAAATTAAATTTGATCACATTACTCCCCTCATGAAAGTCTCCAGACGGCAGGTCTCACACTTCTCTGCGTAAAGTCACCTGGGTGATCATGAGACAGACTCCGGCCGTTCCCAGAGGCACGGATTCGGCCAGAGGGCAGGCCTGGGCGCCTGTATTTTAACAAAGACCGCCCGTGGTTTCCGAGAGAAGCTCCGTGTTCGTGGCTCCCGAATTGCAGGATGATGCTCTGATGTGCGGCGTGGACCTTCGTGCCCTCAGCGAACCATCTGTGACCTTTTCCCCATGGTCACTGTGGGGTCACCAGCGTCCATCCAGCGATGCTCCCTGTCTTTCCTTCTTCACACCCTGCCATCTTTCTGCTGGGGGTGCCCTTTCGTGGCTCCAGCTCCCCCTCTGTGGGGACCTCCGTCGCCCAAAGTGGGGTTGGTTTTCCACTTCGTGTGTCCCTTACATTATCTTGCAATCTTTATTTTTTTATTGATAGCACCGTGTATACTACATTGTAATAACTGACATGTCACTATTTAACTAAGTTTTGAGTTCCATGACTAAAAAATCATCTTAATTATTTCTGCATCTCCAATGTCTCTCACAAACGTAGGTGAATGTGGTATAAGTGAATTAAATACGCGGAGTCTCGACTCTTTTCCTTTGTGGTTTATGTAGTGTAAATTTATCTATTACTAATGCACCTAAGCTGCTTTAGCTATTCTATAGAAATAGTGTTTATTTTCTACCTTCCTTTAAACCTCATTCATTCAATTCAGAGCAGAGATTTATACGGAGGAGGCAGAATCAGTGACAATTCTGGGACTAATTTTTGGAAGAACAGCCCCTCCCTGCAGGGAGGATGGAAGTGGGACTTCAGTGGCGGGGTGGGGGTGGGGTTTGAGAAAGAGCGTGGTGTTGACGTGAGCAATGCAAAGGCGCACGTGCCCGGGGCCGCGTGGTTCTGGAAAGTGCTTGAACTTGGTTGCAGTAGAAGGTGCAGGGATGGTGTCAGAGATGAGTTTGGAGGAGTAGGCGGCGATGTAGTTTAGAGGATGCTTTGTAAAGATTTTACCCTTGGGTTATAAAATGCAATGGAAACCTCTTAAACTAGGAAGAAACACAGATGGGAGGAGAATTGATACAAAAAGAGATCAGTTAAGGGGATTTTGTTGCAATTTTATAACAGAAGAATTGATTAGCAATTTAAAATAATTTTATGAAGATTCTTTTATAATGTTCTTTGTTCATTCTGCCAAGGACTCTGATAGGCTTAGGGTTACATGATGTGAGTATGACATAATTAGTATCCATACAGTACATGAATATGTAATGGCATAAAGTAGCTAATTATGTAAATTAGTACCTTAGTTAAGACCTACAAATTCGTGATGCATAAACAGATATAAAATGTCATGGAGGCTGGATTCATTGTGGACTGACTTTCTTTGGGAGGATGCGGGTCTTGAAGGAAGAGAAGGAACTGGACAGAGCACAGGGATTTCAGGCGAAGGAGCCAGCGAAGGAGTCAGTGGGTGAGGGCTATGGCGCCGGAGCCTGTTTGTTCGAGCTGGGAGAGCATTTGCTATCAAACCGCGGCGGCCTTGAAAGTTGTGCTAAAGGATTTTGCATTTTATCCTAGAGCTTTACTTTCTAATTATGGGAATAATATACATTGATTATGTACAATGAATATAAAGAAGATGAAAGTCTTTTATAATTTCATTACAAGGTTTAATTAATATTAACATCTCATCTCTGTCTTTCTTGTGTACTTGTATGCACACCAAAGCGCCAAAGAGACGGAAGCAGAACCACGTCGTGTGCGCGTGTGCTCAGGCACGTGGCACGCGTGTGATTTTTATCTCTTCCAGCAGGATTGTGGGCACTTTGCCATGTGATCAGTGTGCCCAGGAAGCCTGACTTGTAGTGACTGCGATATTTATTCTGTCATGTGGTTATGCTAAAATTACTCACCTGTTTTCTATTGTTAGACTATAGAAGTTGCTTTTAATTTAAAACAGTAGCTCCTGTTTCCCTGAACATGTCTGTACATAAAGCCTTGTCTGCATTTCTGACTGTGTAGGATAGTGTTCTAGAAATAAAGGGACTGGATCAAACAGTGTTGAGGGCTGATGGTATGTTTTGCCAAATCCCTCTGCCAACGGCTGCGCCTAGAAGTCATGCCCACATCCGTGGCTTTGCCGCTCCTCGACCTCGGCCGGGGGTTTTCAGTGCGTGCTGTCTGCCGGTTTTGTAAACGGCACCTGTGGTTATTCTAACTGTTATTCCTTGACAAGTAGTTTGAGCACTTTTTCCCTATATTTACAGACTCTTTATGTTTCTTATATTGTGAATTGTCCTTGATCTTTATAGTATTTTTCCCTTTTATTTTTCCTACTGATTTGAATTAATGTTTGTATAGATTATAACTCTTCGCAATCCTATTTCTGGCACATTTTATTCCTATTTCTTACTTGTCTTTCACCATGTTTTAGTAGTGAATTTTAAATATAAGCATGTTTGAAAGTTCTCACCTTGAGATCAGATACATTTACCTATATTTTGATTTTGTTTTTCTTTTAAGATTTTTTTATTTATTTCTACTTTAGAGAGAGGGGAAGGGAGGGAGAGAGGGAGAGAAGTATTGATGTTCAAGAGATACATTGATTGGTTGCCTCTCACACGCCCCCAACTGGGGACCTGGCCTGCAACCCAGGCATGTGCCATGACTGGGAATCGAACTGGCAACCTTTTCATTCTCAGGCCGGCGCTCAATCCACTGATCCCCAGCAGCCAGGGCTTGATTAAGTTTTTAATAATTTTTTACTTTCTGTTTCTCTTAATAACCCACAATAGAGGCAGTTCTCTGGCAGAGAGTGGCGTGACTAGATGTGTGTGTCTAAAAGAAGTCTGTGGATTTGTGGGTGGCGGGCTGGAATGAGGAGACCAGGGGCAGTGAAGCCTGTTTAGGGGACAGAAGATAGGGTCTGAATGTGGTGTTCGTGACAGAGGGGACAGAACGGAAGCGGAGTGGTCCTCAGCTGATGCTGTGAGAGGTACAGCAGCTTTAGTGGGAAGGTGGAGATTAGGACATATGGAATGTGACGCTCTGCAGACATCCAGATACAAGCAGTTGGAAATACAGGTTTGAACCATCTTCAGGAGACTGGTCTGGCTGATGATGGGATTTAGGGAGCCACCTACATGGGGGTGGTAGTTCTGACGTGGGAGGAAGGAGAAGTTTTCAGAGCAGTCTGAGAAGGGCGGTCAGAATTAGAAGGCTCACCAGGAAGGTTTTTCTGGGGAGCTATAAGAGGTGGCTTTTTATGTTTTCATTTACATTTTCTCTTCCTTTCACCAAAAACAATGTCAGTACTGCAAAGAGTTCGAGGAGGAGATGGACTGAAAAGTTTTTATTGGATTTGTCTACTGCTTTCCATAAATTGGCTAAAAGGGGCCGCAGACAAGGAGGGAAATATACAGAAGAGGGAACATCGCCAGAGGATAACACTGTTTTGTAGAATCTCAGTAGACCGGAACATGTTCTCTGTTGAGGGAGAGGAATCGATGAACAGGAAGAGATAGAAGGTGAAGTAAAAAAAGGAGGAATTCGCCCTGACTAGCGTGGCTCAGTGGGTTGGGTGTCATCCCACAAAGCGAAAGGTTGCTGGTTCGATTCCTGGTCAGGAACCGTGCCTTGGTTGCTGGCCGAGTCCCCAGTTGGGGGCATGCAAGAGGCAACCAATTGAAGTTTCTCTCACATATCAATGTTTCTCTCTCTTTCTTTCTCCCTCCCTTTTCCTCTCTCTAAAAATAAAAATTAAAAAAAAAAAAAGAAAAAGGAGGGATTTGATGGTGCAGCAACTTAAAAGCAGGAGAGGCCATGATAAATGCATTATTCTTTCAGGTGGAACCATAGTTCATTTTCAGAGACTGGGTTTACATATGTTATTGAAATAAATTTTAATCTATGAGTAAAAACACTCCTGGCTTCAATAATAAACTGTATTCTCCTTTCTTAAAAATGAATCAATTTTTAAATTATTTCAGCATGAGATTCTGATTGTATCAGTTCCTTGGTTTTACATGCTGATGACTGTCAGAGTTAGCGAGTTACTTTTAACGATACGGGTACTTAAATGGACGGCTTCATAAGCGTTTCTGTTCCTTTGACTATTTTTTCTTCTTTAATGAATGCATGAAATTAAACACTTTTATGATTAAAAGTGTAACCATCTTTTTAAAATATGTATTGCAGGGAAATTTACCTAAATATTCTCACAACTCCCTGATGGTTCAAGCAATAAAGACCAACCTCACGGACCCGGACGTACATGTGCTGTTCTTTGATGTGGAAGCGCTGATTATTCAGCTTCTGACCGAAGAAGCCTCCAGGCCGAATACGGCGCTGATTTCCCCGGAGAACCTGCAGAAAGCATCTGGCAGGGCAGACAAAGGGGGCTCCTTCCTGACTGGAAAACGAGCTGCAGTCCTCTTCCAACAGGTGAAAGAGACCATCAAGGAGAACATAAAGGAGCATCTCCTGGATGACGAAGAGGAGGATGAGGAGACCATGAGGCAGAGAAGGGAAGAAAGCGATCCTGAGTATCGGGCCAGCAAATCTAAGCCACTGACCCTGTTAGAGTACAACTTGACCATGGACACGGCCAAACTGTTCATGTCCTGCCTGCACGCCTGGGGCTTGAATGACGTTCTGGATGAAGTTTGTCTCGACCGGCTTGGCATGCTGAAACCCCACTGCCCTGTGTCGTTCGGTCTCTTGTCCAGAGGGGGTCACATGTCACTGATGCTTCCTGGGTACAATCGGGCTGCCGGCAGACTGTCTCACGGGAAAGCAGAAGTGGAAAGGAAGCTTCCAGCAATGGAGGGAGTGGGGAGGGGCACTTACGGAGTGTCTCGAGCCGTCACCACACAGCACCTCCTGTCTGTCATATCTTTGGCAAACACCCTGATGAGTATGACCAATGCGACTTTCATTGGTGACCATATGAAGAAGGGCCCTACCAGGTGCGACCATGATGGCTTGATTTTGTTCCCGTGTTACAAAGAAAGAAACCGCTTTTATTTTTGTCACTGTTCATTACTTTTTCTTTGGTTCTACCCACTTTAGCATTTTCGTATCATCTCAGGGTTTCCCCTTTAAGTCTTAAAACACAGTATGCATGATTTAAAACATGATAAAATTTTACCGGTTTTTTTCTATACTCAGACATACTGACTCACAGTTTTTTATAAATTTGGAATGAGGAAGTAGGTTATAGTTCAGCTTTAATAAATGAATTATAGACTAGCATTCCAGCACACATAATCTTAGAATTGCATCCACTTAAAGTTTGCACCAATTTAATTCAAAATGTATATATTTGGTTAAACACTTCTCTTCATTGTGACTCATATGTATGAATAATATGTGTTGAGTGATTGTGTTCAGAATTTTTGTGAAAGGTATAGTTAGAGTTTTTCAATAGGAAAAGAGAAAACTTTTTTTTTAAGTGCAGGAAAGTACTATTTTAATATTTCTAGAATACTTAAATTACTATTTCCTGTTTTTCAGAAGTCATGAAGGCTACTTTTTAAACTGTGGTTTTATTATACTTTAGTGCAAGTTGACCATGTTAAGGTTTTTTTTTTTAATCTAACAAATACTAAAGTAGTACTTACCTTGTGTCTGGCTCTGTTGTAAGCACTTTATTGATAGAATCTCAATAATGCTCTTAATCCTCTAAGGTAGGCACTTTTATTGTATTTTATTACATATAAAAAAAAAAACTGGAGACACAGAGAGGTTAAGTAACTTGTCCAAGGTCACACAAGTACTCAGTGATAGAGCCAGAATTCAAAATGAGGCAGTTTGCCTCTAATGCCCAAGATTTCTTAATGCCTTATCACCTTTTTGAGGTTTTAGGGCTGAATTCTTTTAAACTCAGTGTATTGTTCTGTGAATTCATTTTGCCCAATAATATGAGATGGGCTATACTTTTAGCATGCTGATACTGAACAATGACGAGTATACTAATCAGGATATTTATCTGTCACTGCTAGTATGTTAGTGTTCATAAATATTTCTTAAATAGTATAACGCATAAATTGTAGATGTTAAATTCTTACCTGCTGTTTGCTAATTATTTAATTTACTGTATTAAAATTCAAAATGGAAAATATTGATAGGTAAAAAACAAAATCACCATCTCTTTGGGGACAATAAATTGAAAATACGTGTCTCTTTTGTAATTCACTTGCAATTAGTGTAATAGTTTAAATGGCTCTAGAAATATGAAAATGTGAATATATATACACACATGTGTTTTCTTCTTTTCGAAGGCCGCCTAGACCGAGCACCCCAGATCTTTCTAGGGCACGGGGCTCCCCTCCAGCCTCCAGAACTGCTGTGCAAGGGCAGATTAAACAAGGTAACATTAAATCTTGTTACGTAATTGACATGACAGCTCAGCTCTAGGAACTGAGGAGGCACAGCTAATGTATAATCATAACATTTGTTTGTCTCAGATTGTTAAAGGAGAGAAAAGTTGTTACAGTCCAGATGTAAATATAGATAATTAAGATGTCAGTTAAAAATAAATCAGATTTATTTAGAAATTGATAAATGAGCCTGTTTCATGTAATTGTATTGTACTGTCTTTGGCCTAATTTTTATGCATTAGGGCACCTTACTTGACACACTAGTGCCTTAATTGTGTGTGTGTTGAGTTTAAAAGTTACACCAATCGTTCAACTACATGTAGAAACCTCTAAATTCCTATTTGCACACTCTCGCTGTTCTTCTGCCATTTGCTGGTAGTTCATGCATTGTAATCCAGAAGTGGAAATACTTTCTATTTAAACTCATTATATCTTAACTTTTGTCTGTAGCTTTGTTTTTCTGCAGGGGACAGAGGAAGAAAGGTTGAGTTTCTCTTTCTTTATTGTCTTTTATACTCATTTTAAGGCTGACACAGGGGCCCACCAGCGAGTTGGGGTGGGGGAAGGTCATTTCCACGTACAGCTTTCCTTCCAGCTGAAAGTTGTGTCTGTCACAGAATGTGGTAGAATGGGTGTTCTATTTTCCTTAGGGTTTTGTTTTTTTTTTTAAGATTTAAAATCACACAGTTTTAAACCTCTTTAGGTGTTAAAGAGTCAATGAATAGTTCTACAAGATTTGCTCAGTAAACAATTGGCCTCCCACTTGATACCTACGGTTCCCCCGCCCCTGGGACAGGTGCTTTTCTCTCTCTCAGCTGAGTAGTCCGTGTGTGTTCTCACGCCTGTGAACAGGGCGCAGCTTTGGGCGTAGGCAGCGTCTGCCAGCTTCTCGTTAGGGAAGGTGGGCTGTCACCAGCTCCCCCTCCCCCAGTCCCACCCTCACTCCAACGCCACGCGTCCTTCCCCTCACCCGTGCGCCAGTCTTCGCAGTACGCTTACGTCATTATTTTATAGTCGATGGGAAGTTATGTAAAAGTTAAGAGTTCGGGTCACGTAACTTTTAATACTTGTATAATATGTATGAAGTATAGAAAAATGCAGAAAACCGATTTGAAGCTCAGTGCTTTTCACAAGCTCTACACCTGTGTCACAATGTCCTTGGACAAGAAACAGAACGACCGAACGTGGCCACACTCCCGCCCCGCGCCCCTCCCCTTCCAAACGCAACTGTCTTGACTTTTAGGAAGTTCCTGTGTTTCCTTCCCTTGTAGTTGCCCCCACCCCCCAAGTTTGAATCTCTAATCGCTGTAGTTCAATTTTGCCCATGTTTTGAGTTTTATGTGCATTCAGTTAGTCACGGAGGATGTATCTTTTGTGTTGGCTGCTTTGGTGCGATTTGTCAATATTGTTGCATTAGACTGTGGCTTGTTCATTTTCATTGTTCATTTTTATTGCTGTATAGTGTTCTGTGGAATGAATAGACCACAGTTTATCCATCCATTCATCCTGCCAATAGACATTTGCATTGTTTCCAGTGTTTGGTTTTCATAAATAATTCTGCTATGAACATTCTTGTATTTGAACTTTAGTGTACATTATAAGCATTTCTGTTGTGTATGTAACTAAAAGTGGAATTCCTGCATATATTTATCTTCAGCTTTAGCAGATAATGCTAACATGTTTTCCCAAGTGAGAAATGAATATGCATCCTTCAAAATGGCTAAAGTGAAAAAGATGGAAAATATTGTGTTGCTTTTATGATTTGTTTGGTGGTTTTGGAGCGCTGCTCTCTGTCTAAAGCCAATTATTTCCCATTACCAAGGCAAGCCCTGTGTGAGAACTGTCTCCAGTCCCCCATGAATTGGGTTTTCCTATCAGGATGGGGGGCGGGGGCAGGCACTGTTTCTGTCCCTTTCTTCTCTCAGTCCTGTGAGTTCCAGCTGCTCTGGCTTCCTAAGACTCTCTGCTCTGTCTTCTCAACTCGGGGAAACTGCTGGGCTCTTCCTCAATTCCTGCTTCCTGTGTCTTGTCCCAGAAACCCTCAAGGCAGTGAGCTGGGGCAGCCGTTGGGCTCACTTTGTCTGCCTGGCTCTCCGTCCATCCTGATGTCCTGTGGCTTAGAACCACTGCTGTATGTATTTTGTTTTTTGTTTTGTTTTTTTTTATGTGGAATCGTATGTCTGTGTTACTCCATCTTGGCCAGAAGTACAAGTTCCTCTCTTCACGTTTAAAATGTCCTGGATATACTATTACCTTATAAAGTGAGCATACTTTATGTCGTATAGTTTTGACATGTTTAGAGCATTACTTCCAAGAGAAATGGCAAGAGGCCTACACAGGTACGAGGCATGTTTAAAGTACAGGTGTGTGATTAGGACACAGCCGGCACCTTCTAACTCGACAGTCAGTTCACTGAAGTATCGTTCAGATTATACCGTCCAGACCAGTGGCAGGGCACCCTGCCCTGCATTTAGTTAGTTCAAAGCTTCATTTAAAATCTGTCCTTGTTAGAGATACTGTTTGTTGTCTTCATCATTATCTTCATTATCATTCTTTATAGTTGGTGTTTCTTCTTGGATTACATCTTTCTCCCTCTGTAGAAACCACAGCTGGTAGAAGCGACCCAGTGTAATTTGTGACACTGTCATGATGCATCATGGCCTTGACCACCGGCGTGGCATTGAATTGGCTCACCTGGCCGGGCCCGAGTGCTTTAACACAGGAATGCTTCAGTGCCGCTGCTTTCAGAACGCATCCAGTTTGGAGAGCGGTGAGGAAGGCACTGAGAACTGAGTTTTTCCCAAAACGTTTACTTAGAGCAGTGGATTTCGGAATTCCCATTTGGAACAGCACAGACGCTTGCCTGTAAAGTGGATGAAGGTCGGAGATCGGTACTTTCTGAGTTACGTAGTAAAATACTGGAGGGAGGCCTTGCGACTCCCACTTTCTGCTTGCCTATCAGATGGAAATATGGCACGATTATCTCTTTTATAAAGTTTTGTTAAGTACACAAGTTGGGGATGTAAGAGACATGAGTCTGATTTACATTCTCTTGAGTAGTTTACATACATTTAGTAGCTAGTACACGAACAAAAATAACAGTTTAGGGTAAGAAGTGGTAAGAGACACAGACAGAAGCTCTGAGTTCTCTGGCCCCCGTGCGGCAGTTAGAGGATTACACGTTCTCCTCTTGTATTCTGATTGTCTTGCCTTGGGCTTCTTTCGAACACGTCCCTCTTCCTTATGTTTTCTTTTCCTGACTCCCGCGGCAGGGCGCGTTGACTCACAGTCTGTTTTTCAAGCAGGAATATGCTCCTTTTCAATAAACTGTCACTTATACGTTGGCTAATGCTTGTTCCGCTGCGGAACACTCTATACGGAGTGCAGACTTTAGCTGAGGAGTGGAGGTTTCACAGACATTTGGGTCAGAGAATAAAGAAGATATAGATAGTTTAGCCAACACACTTTCTCATAATCAATATCAGGATATTTTGTTGGAAAGTAATTTCTTCACAAGAAGTTTATTTTGTCTGACTAATAGTTGGTTTATTAATTCAACATTTGCCCATAATTAACATTTACTGACAGTCATGTACTTTTTTGGTAGAGACAGTTTTTATTTAGTAGATACTTGATTTTGTAGTTTATAAAACATCTCCCTTGGGTAAGAGATGTCAAACAACTAAATTTTTATTTTTGGTCCAATAGCCCTAAGTCTGCCCAGAGCTTTAGGCTTGTTCCCATTCCGACATAATGTACTTCTCTTGATCAATTCAGTGACCTCACCGCGCAGGTCTTTGCTCCGTGTTTCTGCTGCTTATCTCCACGGCGACCACATCTTTGTTGGCAGTTGCGTTGTTATTCAGTGGTAGGTCCGGAAGCCAGTCCAAGCAATTTAAAGATTTAAGACTTTATTTTTCAGAAGCGGATCCCATTTAGGTTGCCTGAGCTTAGAAGAAAGCAGTAGTCATTGTTGAACTATCTTAGGAGTCACTGACGTAAATGAACCAGGAGTTTCTCGCCATTCTTCCAGAAGGTCTAGAGCAAAAACCCTGGAGCACATACATCAGGTCAATGGATGGACCCGAGAAGCCCGTAAAATTTTGTTTGAACTTATGTGCCTTTTCTTTTTTTTTTTTTTTTAAATGGCTTATAACTTTAATCTGCTTTGGAAGCTCAAAGGACAGCACATTTATTCGTTTTCCTTCACTTGTAACAAATGCTTGGAACAGTGGCACCATGGAACAGGCACCTAGAATGTGCTCAGCCAACATTTGTCGAATGAATGAATCTGTGGGTACTTCTCTGTGTGCCCCAGAGTCTGTGTGGCCATAACCGGTGCTTAGGCCGTGAGGGCTGACAAGACACTTCTGCCACAGAGGAGCTCCTGGCTAGCGGGGCAGATCCAAGGGAGTGCAGCTTATGATCCTGTTTTCATTGGCTACTGACTTGCTTTTTCCGCCAGATGCTAAGAACCTGAGGGCAGCATCCCTGCCTGATCTTTGTGAGTTTGTGTATGCTTAGCCCAATACCTGACATGTAATAGGCACTTATTAATATTAATTAAGTGAAGTGGAAAAATTTTAAAGTCTTCCTATGTTTAATTCAAGTCAGTGTTTGTTCTAATTTTATCTTTCTCTCCTCATGGCTCTTGGGTATTGGTCTTAGCTCCTGTCCTTATTTTGGATGTTAGTAACGAAGGGTATTCTGTGGCCGAGTGATGGGCCAAGGTAAAATTGTCATGACTTCTGCACCTTTTCCAATTCTGATGTCATCCAGTGGTGACCTAGAGGTTGTTTTATAGCGTCACTATATTTTTCGGGCATTATCAGCACTTTCATGTTTTGCCTTGATGTCTGTCTGTCTGTCAGAATGCCATGGTGGGCTGTTCGTTCATTCTGCTTATGGGAGGTCCTTATCCTCTCTGCTGCCTGGAACTTTGTACTCCCCCATTGCCCTTAGATATTTCTGCTTTTCTTCCACAGTGTTTTAAGACGGTCCCTTTTTTTAGACTATTTGATTAACGCTTTCATCCTAATGCTTTATGTTGATTTGAAAGATACCTAGAGTGCCCATGTTCCTAAGACTTAAAAGTGTAGCATAAAAAAACGCAACGAGAAGTCAGATGCTGCTGTCGGGTCTGTGTATTGGATGCCCCCCCCACCCCGCCCCCGGTGTGGGCTGCCTCATTCTCCTCCTCTGCCTGCCCCTCTGGAAGCTTCGTGGTTACCTCATCACAGTCTCGCTGCATGATTTCTCGTTAAATAGTTCCATTCATTTTCTTAGTTTTCAGCTTTGATTAACTTCTTTAAATATTGCATTTATTTTTCCTGTGTGCTTTCTAGAGTTTCTTGTTTTTCTTCTGAAAAAATGTATTAAAAGGGTTGTTTGTGTCCAGTACCAGAAGGCTAATAAGGTTTAGACCAATGTGTTGAGAGAACTTGCTTCCTAAAATGTGTTCTTTCTGTCCAATATATATTTTTCATATTACAATGGCAGTAGGGAAAAGCGGGGTTTAGAATCAGAGTTCAAATGAAGACTGAAATAGACCTGTTCAAAAACAGAACACCAGGGTGATTATAATATGGAGTACTGTGTATGCGTGTATGCCGTGCGAAAGGAAGCCAGAACACACGTGTACATATATGGGTAGCCACACAGGTTTGCTTAATTTCACTTTTCATGTGCGAGAGAGCAGTTGAAGAGGCTCATAGCTGCAAATGACTTACAGGAACTTTCCCAGAATAAAATAATAGACCTTGTGTCCATTCTACCACCACTGAAGCTGTGCTGAAACAGCTTTCCCTGGTGTGTTACTAATCCTTAATGAGAGAAGCAAATTGATCGTTGATGTGGCCGCTTTTCCGTTCTGAGAGGTCAGATGCTTGCCTGTGTTTTATAGCGTCAGCCTTTGACCTTCAGGTCTGCTCATAAGTCCTGCTGGATTATTTGTCTATTGTTAATCTTGAGCTTTTTATTTCGGAAGTGGTACTTTTTTCTTCTTTCTGTTGCTGGTTTTTCTGTATCTGGAAAATATTTTAAAAGCTCTAGTTTTCAAAGCTCTAGCAGCATTTAATTTCAATATCTCAATAAATTATGAAAGTAGTGCTAGATTCTGCAGTTTCAGTTATGACATAGTCTGAATGAAGTATTTTTTGGTGGTGATGTAGAGATTTTTAAAGCAGAGTAAATATGATTCCTTGATTTTTATTATAGTTTTTTCCCTTGACTTTTAGTGCCCACGGAATTTATTAAAATGTAAATAGCTTTTTCTGTATGCAATGTCATTTAAACAGGACTCCAAAAATATAATACCCAGCATCTGTTTATTTCTCATTAGAAGTAAAGTTCCTTGCCTTGAACACTACTTTATTGAGATATTATTCTAGCAGCTTCGCCAGTAGCATTTCTAGTTTTCTTTAGACTTGTGACTTAGAGAAAACCTTCTAGTTTAGTCTATTATGTGACCTGGGTAAAGGAATGATCCTTTAGCCCTAAACTTTTATTTACTTATGTTGAGTTTCCTCACCCTTTCATCTAGTGTCCTTTCAGAATTAAGGATAAAATTAGATAGAGTTAACAATCTCTTCTGGCATAATTTCTCCCGTTTTTTAAAAAGTGAAATTACAGAAATGTCCCAGCTATTAAAAACCACCATGGGAACTTTCTCAACAATTTTGGTGACATGGAAGCTAAAACCTAAAAATTTACTTCTCGCCACCAAGGTTTACCAACTTTTTGCACGAGGAAGCAACTATTTTATAGGTTGTAACAACTTAATTTATAATTAAAATGATTTAAAAAGTGGAAAATAAAATTATTCAGTGGAATATAGAAATATTTTAGACTTCTTTGTAAGATTACTTTATAATGGAGTTATTAGATCTTATGAAATACACAGTTAAGAGCAGCTCTCTTCCTTTTATAAGCACAATGTTATTAAATAATTTTAATTTTTTTTAAATATCTTTTTTTTTAAGATTTTATTTATTTATTTTTTGAGAGAGGAGAAGGGAGGGAGAAAGAGAGGAAGCAACAGCAATGTATGGTTGCCTCTCACGTGGCCCTCACTGGGGACCTGGCCCGCAACCCAGGCATGTGCCCTGACTGGGAATCGAACCGGCGACCCTTTGGTTCCCAGCCTGTGCTCAATCCACTGAGCTACACCAGCCAGGGCAAATAATTATAATTTTATAAGGGTCAAAAAGAAGATCTGTTATAATAAAAAATAATTTCCCACATAAAATTATGTGTGCAAGAAATGCTTCTTAGAGTTCATGGAGTTGGAATTTCTACTTTCTGATTACTGTCCGTGTACCTCTTTTAGTTCTGCTGTTTACTGCACACGTGCCTCGTGCACAGTATGATGCGTTCGTGTGGAAATTATGAAAACTTGTTTTCTTGCAGCTGCCTGTAGTTACAAAAGAACTTCACTGCATGAAAAGCAAACATATCATTCAGCAGACCATGCTTAATCTGTTCAGGAGCTCAAACCTATTGCTGTTCAATGACAGAAGAAAGGAGAGGGATTAATTTAAAGATGCTTGTGCATGACATATGGTAATTTCTCTGTAGGAAGGAAATGTCAAATGGTGACCTCTAAATCTTAACATTGACCTCCAGTTGTAGAACGTGTGTGCCATAAGGTCCTTTTGCCTTTTCATATGATAATTTCAGCTGAAACATTTTCCTGGTAACATAACTTTTTTTGGGGGGGGGGTGCATCCTTTTTATAAGGATTATAACATTCACAGTAATCACTCTTAGAATAGAAAGCTTTTGTATCATAAACATATTTTTGAACTCCAAAGAATGAAGCTATGTTAGGATTCTTCTAACAAAGGTTAAGTGTAGTATATATATTCTTTATAAGTTGGTTTTTTTAAATTGAGTTTTTACAAATTGAGTGTGGAAAATTGAAATGATCTCAGTGGATATTGGTTTAAGAGATTAAAAATAATTTATACATAATGTTAGAAAATTATTAGCAAAAATGTAATTGATATGAAGACCAACATAAACTTTTCATTATGTGATACATTTTAAAAATTGAGTTACATTTTTGCTGATTTTTAATATGTTGACATCTTTTCATTGTAGCCTCAGTTCTTTTAGAATTGTTTTTTTATTAATTGATACATTATTCGACTGTAACAGTAAATAGATTTTGGTTTTAAGAGGAATTTAAACTACACTGTGATTGCCATTCAATAAAATATATCATTTCCCGGCTGTAATCCTTAATGATCATGCCATCTGATTAAAACATCATTTTTCAGTTCTACATTTACTATATTTTGCCGACTCTGTTTTTCATTCTTCACTAATACTGAGCTTTTTTCCAGAAACTGCTGCACCTCAATTCTCTCTTTTTTTCTTTCTCCTCTTTCCCTCTGCAAGTTCCTGCACCTGTCAATTCTGCTCGGTCTGACGCCGACCCCTCTGGCTCTGGCCTCACCTCTGCTCCTGCTTTCCATTCCTGTTTCTTAGTCAACGAAGGTATTCCCTCTTAACTTCCTAACAACTTCCTCTCAGTCTGTGCTTTATCCTAATTTGACATGTTCCTTTTGATCTAATCTACACATTTTTCTGCTTTGTTATGTATGAGGTGGTAAAATTCCACTTTCTAATTTTATTTGCCAATGTCAGTGATAAGGGCCAGCCGTAAAAATGGGACGTCCCTCCCGGCTGGAATAAACCGTGTTTCCCGTCATCTAGAATGCTGTCCGAGACGTGCAGGATGCTGATGGGTGTGAAGCAGGTGTGAAAAGGTGCACTAGTTTTCACAAGGATGTTGCCATGTGGTCTCTGGCTGCCAGTTTATTTTCTGTGTATCGTCCCCTGTGAGAGATGCACTCGCTCTCTTTACACACTATGTGCCCTGGTTGGAGGGACAGATGACAGTGTCTTAATTCACGTTCTCCTGTGAAAAGTCTTCAGAATGATGCTTAGTGCCAGTGACTGTATAGACGAATAGGAACTGACCTGTCTTATCCTACTTACTACTTCCCTTTCTGGCTGAAGCAACGATCAGTCAGTTTAGTTTTTAAGATGTAGTTAGGCTATCATATTATCCCTGTGGAGTTACACCAGTGGGAAGTATCTTGGACTTCTGATAATGTGAATGGAATCCACAAACCTTTTACCCCTGGAGCCTTCTAGGATTACTTATGCGGCCCGGCAGCGGAATGGAACTTGTGAGCTCTTGGTTGTACCCACTCTTCGTCACAGGCTCAGCCTTTACCAGTTTCTGTAATATAAAGTGCAGGGAATTTATAAAATCTCGAATGTCAGCCAGAGTGAGTCTGGCTCTTCACTAATAAGCAACATTTCTAGTCCATCCAAACAGAAGGAGTGGTGTAGCATCTGTAAAGTACAGAGCCCATGTTCTGAGTAGAACTTGGGAAAGAAGACATGAGCTCTTAAAATTATAACTCATTTTGTTTGGTTTCCTTCTCAGAGACCTGTTTTAAGGTTAATATGTTATGACTGCATTAGCAAAAATAATTAGGGTCATCTTTGTTAAGCTATTATGAAAGATAGTAATATTTTAATTCATAAATAAGCTATTAACTTTGGAGAATGGTGAGAATCATCGCAGTAAACCTTAGCCCATTAAAGAAATTTAGCTTATAAATCCACGTGATATTTTTATGAGACAGTAAAGCACGTCAAGAAATTACTAGGTAGTAATTTATATTTATATATATTTATGTATGTATGTATGTATATGCATATATATGCCTCTGTTGAAAATAAATTATAATCTAAAAAGCACATACTTGTCAGCTTAATGAATGTAATTCTGCATTCTCAGTTGAAGAGAGTTTTCTTTCTGATAGGATGAATCTTGAGATGGGGGGCTGGTCTCCCACTCACTCACTCTCTTTTTTCATAATCCCAGTCATCGTTTTGAGGTGGGTTTTTTGTTGGTGTCTCAGAAGACTACAGTTTAGATTATTTTAAAACATTGTTTTGCTGAAATTCTATGACCCCAGGTAACTCACCTTGTGATATGGTAGTAGACAAGTTCTTTTTTTCCCCCATTTATTCTTATTTGTCTTTCAGTGTTTCTCCAGGAGATAACGGTAACTAGTATGGATTTATGGTGGCTTTACATGTAATTTGGGAAGGCTGAGGCGTTTATTGTATATGTGTGTTTCAGATACCTTTAAAATAGGGTGGACGTGATTATTGAGAATGCGTGGATTCTAGTATTTTTAAATATTGTGGTTTACAGTGTTTGTCTTCTCATATAATCAGGTTCCATATTGTGGATTAGAATTTTGAAAAAAATAACTTTTATTCCCATAGATTAGAGTTAATGATGCTTAGGATTTTGTAAATTTTGGATGGTAAGGTTTTTATTTTGTAGAGTGTCTGAATTCATTTTCTTCTCAGTATGAGTGCTATGTTAGCTATTTCCGCTATGATTGTGATTAAATATCTGATTTGCTTTCTAAGAAAAGGATCAATAAGTACCTTCATTAAAGGCCCTATGACAGAGAAGGGAAGTCATCTCTGTGGACTGGCACCGTAGCAACGCACAGATGGCCAGGCCCTGAGATGGACGTGACCCTGTTTTTGGTTCTCTGTGTGAAATGCCCTTTTCACGGAAAGTAGTTTCAAGTCTGAGCTTCCCCACCTCTGAATGTATGCTTCATTCCAGAAGGACTATTTAGAAATGTCTTTTCCACGTAGAATTTGCATATACTTCATGCGGAAATCTGTTTTTATTTGCTCTAAGACTGTGAGAGTTCTTATAAGTACCACTTACATGATTTAGAGATGAAATACACTTGATATAAATTTATATACCAAAAGAATCTAGTAATAAATTGAAATAATTTATAACAATTGAGCAGATCTGCCTTTTTTTTAAAATATTTCTGGTATATTTACATAAAGAAAAAATTTTGCATTAGGAAATGCCACAATGTTTGAAGCATTTTTAATATATCACATTTTCACAGGATGGAGCCAGCTGGCCGCTATGCACTGTGTCATGCTGCCGGACCTGCTGGGGCTGGACAAGTTCCGGCCGCCGCTTCTGGAGATGCTTGCTCGGAGGTGGCAAGACCGGTGCTTGGAGGTAATGTCGAGGTGATACGGGGAGAAAACAGAAGCGCTGAAAAGGCATTGGACACGTGTAACTGTGGAACCAAAATGGTTCATGATTAATTTTGTATCACTTGTGTATTTAGTGGTAGAAAATAGGGAGTCATGATTTTTTCAGTTTGTATACTAAACAGTAGTGTTTCTGCTTGCTTGCTTATTTGTTTATTTATTTATTTATTTATTTATTTATCTTTAGCCAGGGAGTATTTGATCAAAAGTTTCCCGTACTTTACGGAGCTGTTAATACTGTACACGTGTACTCACACATGAGCACACACCCACCTTCCCCAGAATCGCATGCTCAGGTGCAATCTCACCAATCAAATTCTCAGTGAATAGCCCTAGTCCAGTGTTACAATAAAAGGGGAAGGTCTTTGGAATAGAAGAGACCTGGGTTTAAATATCAGTTCTGCCAATTATTAACTTTGTGACCCTGGGCAATTTACCTGACCTATTTGAAGCTCATTTGTAAAGTGGGGATAATAATATATTCCTCCTGGGATTGCTGTCAGGGTCAAATGAGGTAACACACGTGAAGCAGTTAGTGCAGAGTCTGACACTCTGGAGGAGCTCAATAAATGATAGCTATTATTCTGTGTTAATGGGCTTACGCTGCATTAGATATCGCTTGGAATGTGATATCACCAGGGACTTGGAAACATTTTATAGAGATCCTTCTTATTATGGCATTTGACCTACATAGCTGTAGCAGTTTATATCATTCAAAATTTTTAATTTACCAACTATAATGAACATATTTGCCACTTTTCTTGCCTTCCTTTCCTCAACTCTGAGTGAAACTGCAGCATACTTGGTTTTACATCAAATAATATTTGAATTTACTTCATAAGTCAGCTATAATTAAAAACAATTTTTATTCAGACTCTTATCAGATGCTGCTGAGTTATCTTTTCAATTATAAATAGTAATTGATTGGTACATCACTTGACAATTGACTAAGCTTCTTTAACCCTGTGGCACTTTTACCAAAATAAAACAGAACTAAACTAAAACTGCAAAATAAAAATTGTTATGAAAGAAAAGGAAGAAAAAATCAGAAAATATAATTTTAGTGTCCTTCGATAGAACTAATGCCATTACATAGGAATATATTTGCCTATTTGTTGAAAACAAATTGTTTAAGCATGCCTTAGATATACATGAATGTGTGGATTTATACATGTATGTTTGCGTAAACAATACCTATTTAGTATATATATTATAAAGATTCACTAGGTAAGGTTAAATTTCTTCAGGATAAAATAGAACAAATTTAATAGTTCTAACAATGGCTTTTAACCTTTATCTTTTATATAAAAATTTTAAATTGGAAAGTGTAAAATTAAAGTGCTAAAATGTTTTAAAAGCTTTGGAAAATAAAGTTTTAAACCCAAAGCATATTGTGTTCAAACATAATTCAGTCTATTAGTGTTAAAATATTTTTCAGTGAGATCAGTAATTAAAATATCTTTGATTTTTAGGCATCCAATTTATTCCACTTTAAGTCTTAACTCATTGTTTGGTTGGCAGTTTTGGTCATGTAAATAAATGTGGTTTATTTCTCTTATTTCTGAGTGTTCTGGTTTTAAACAGCTTGTCAACTCATCTGCCCTTTTCACATTGGGATGTGTGGTCTCTCTAGGTCAGAGAAGCCGCACAGGCCCTGCTCCTGGCCGAGCTGAGAAGAATTGAGCAGGCGGGGCGGAAGGAAGCCATCGATGCCTGGGCCCCTTATTTACCCCAGTACATGGACCACGTCATGTCACGTAAGAGTTCTCATGGTTTTCTACAAAGCTTTTCGTGCTCATTAGAAACGAACCAAAACTCACGAATGTGCTTGCTACTACCTGTCAACACTAGTGAGTCATTTACCTTCAGTGAAAATAAGGATCTGCAAATTCTGCTCATTCATTTTCTGAAATCCCTTTGGTTTGGAGTCTGTTTAGGGGGGAAAAAAAGGCAAAAGTTAAATATCAAGATAGTCACTAACAGATTGACCCCTTATAAAATTAATCCCCAAACCAAACCCCACCCTGTTTGACGCTAGCATTTGTCTCTGCCCATTGCCTTACCGTGCTCACGGGCACCTACTTGTGAGACTGACCTGGTGAAATACAGTTGCAGGCACAACACACATGCTTTCCAAGTTGAAGCTGGAAGTGTGAATCCTTCAGAAATAAAGATATGGTAGAGTTAGACCAGCATACTATTGAAAAAGAGAAAATTAATGAGGGTTTGATTGATGAAATTTTTCAAATAAGTATGATTTGAAGGGATTGGGAAAGGGCGTGGGAAAAATTGTTGAAATTTTTGAGTATCTTTGCAAAATAAAAACCTTTGTAGTCATGCTCCCAAGTCAAGTGTGCACCGAAGAAAAGTTATATGTGCACTGTCATAGATTTTTCATTTTGGAAAAAGTATGAATCAATTCAACATTTGATTCATTCATTATTTTCCTAAAGAAGAATCCAGAATTAACATTTTAATCTGTCAGGATTATAAGAAAAAAATAAATGTATGTTTTACTTTTTCTTTAAGGTGAAGTCTCAATGAAACTTTACAAAAACTTTTTGCTGTGGAAATTTGGCCTGGGTTTTAGGTAGATTCATTTTAAATGACCTTTGCCAATGCCAGTTATTCTTGTCAATGAAATACGCATTACACATGTCCAGAGAGACAGCACCGGACTGTACAGGAAGGAAATGAAAGCCAGACTCAAACAGGATTACAGTTGTTATAACTGTAACTCTACCAGGTGTTTGCCCGTGGTGACCGTGGGGTATGCGGCCGTGAACCACTCGCCTTTCTCAGCCTGTGTTGTCACAGATGAAATGACGAGAGTGAGACTTTATAGGGTTCTGCTGAGGATGGAGTGAGTGACAGGAAGCACACGGAACCATGCGTGGGCCATGGGAAACACTATGTATTTGTTCAAGAAGTATGTTCCTAATATTTAAATGCAAATATATACTGCATATATAACAAAACGTCACAAATTAACAACTCCAGTTAAAATTCTTTCCTCTGTCTAGGTAAGACTACTTACTGAGAGGATATTGTTTATTTGATTACTGGGAATTTTTCCATTTTAGTAAAAGGAAGTTAAGTTAAAAATCCAGGGTTTTTAGACATAGACTCTATCTATGTAAGTTATCAGGCTTAAAGTTCTTATATAAATATTAGTAGGTTTAAAATTTTGTCAAATATTAAAAAATGTTCAAAAAAAATAACCTGGGATGAAAAAGCTCTGCTTTTGCATATTTACATAGTCTGATATGGTGCTCTATGTTCAGTAACTTGTGGCATTAACTTTATGATCTTCCAGAAAATAGAATTATCTCATCAGCTAATCATAAACCTTATTGAATAAAAGATCCCCCAACTTAAGGACAAACTGTAGAGTAGATTGAACGTGAAACTATGTAGAAAATCACCAGAGATTCTCTTACAATGAGAACACGGTTATGGAAATATTGAGACCCATTTTAAAGGCAACTTAATTAAGAATGGACTCGTGTAGAACAGGAGAATGGATTAAAGTGGACTGAGTAGCTGGAAGGCTGTTGCAGAGGGAAACAGGGGACCCAGACCCAAGTATGTTTTTTTCCTTGGAAAGACGAGAATGAGTTTGGTGCAATGTGAAGGCACAGTATGGTCCCAGATTCCTCCCTGAAGCAATGATAAACATTACATGTTGTCAGGCGAGATGCCTGTTGGAGGGTCCAGAGAGGACACAGGACGAGTGAGATAGTGACAGTACCTACCATGAATTGAACACTTTCTCTGTCAGGCTTTCGCTAAGTACCTGGTCTGCATCGTGTCATCAAACTGTGGCAGTAAACCTGTTAAGGAGGAGCCGCCATCACCGCCATCCTCACTTCTTCTGCCCGAATGAGTTCACTGAGGCCAAGAGAGAATGAAGCATTTATGGAAGGTCCCTCCGTTACTAAGTGACTGGCATATTGCAAAACTCATTGTCTTAACCACTATTTATTCTATCTTGCTTCCTCCACCGTCCTTAGATTTTAAATGGAGTTGCAGGTGGAGGAATGAGTAGATATTTGGCTTAACTAATATCCTGCTTTCAGTTTCATTTTCAGCCATATTAAATTTAACAACAACAAAATGGAGCAGAAAAATAACTAAAAAATTACACTTAATGGTTCTCATCATTGTTTAAATAAGCATAAACTAGGTAGTTCCTGGTCAAATCTAAACCTTTCCATCAGTGAAAATCAAAGTCCTTGGCATAGTATCCTGGAGTACTTTATAAATTAACTGAATGCTGGCTTACTTAAAATTTTAATGTTATCATTTACTGTAATTGTATATTTTAGCAAAAATATAAATACATTCTACATGAAACTAAAACCTCTCACACTAACAGCTCTTGCTGTAATGTATTAATCTAGTCTGGGACTTTTACAGCGACTGAGCAAAATTAGTTTTAATTAGCTTTGCCTGGAGTTTTCTATTTTAATAAAAGGATGTCAGGCTAAAGGGGTAGAGACGCTGAATGTGTGAGAGAAGAAGAGAGCATACAGCAAATGAGGAATGACCACACGGGGCTGTTGAACAGATTTGCTGGCCAAAGGGATCGAAAGGTTATGGAGCCAGCTGGTGGACAGCCCACACCTGCCGTCAGCGTGCTTGTAGTGAAGTCGCTTTTGCCATTGTCATTGGTTTTGGAGGGGACAAAATGCTAGTGCGTTGCAGCAGGAAGCAATCTTTTAGAAACTTAAAACTTAATTCTAGTGTAGGAATTTTCTTAATCACTAAAGTAGGTAAAATATTAAGCAGTATATCTGGTAAATACACCAACTCATCAGATATTTTCTTATAATTTAATCGTCCTAAGCCCTTAAAAATATTCAATAATTGCCTAAGCAATATTGGCAGCTCCTGACTTATAGCTGAGCTTGATCTAAGAGTCCATTTGTTAGTTATTTGAAACTCAGAAAATGCATTCACCCAGAGAGCAGAATGTTGTACTGGACCGAGGGACTGTGAGGGCCCTTCTCCTTAGGGATGAGGAACCTGAGGAGCAGAGTGGGCAGCAGCTTTCTCTGACTTCACAGTCAGTAAGTGACCGAGCTGGGCCTACGACAAGTCAACTGGTCGTAGTGACTGGGGTCTTCTGGAATTTTAGGTACATTGTGCAATAAAAGCCTTTTGTGGGTTTGTTTGAGAACGCAAGGAAAGCAGTTGAGGGAGATGCTTTGTACGGCACCCAGGACAGGGTGTAACACACGTAGTGGACAATGGCTGGCTGTCCCCTTTCCTTCCTGTACCGGATTCTACAGCTCTGTTCTCCTTATTCTCACTGCCCCAGAATTCACCTTAACTTGTTTTGCACAGGGATTCCGGAAGTAGACCCTGAATCACTGGGGAGGGAAGGGAACCTTAATTGGAAAGCCAGTTCACAAATTTTCACAAAAACCAATTCCTAATTGAGTGATATTAAGAATTTTGTTCCAGCGAATGGAGCTCTGTCCTTGAACCTGTTAGGAAAATTCGGTCCCTTGCAAATGCCATCAGTACGTATGCTTTCAGTGCCTGATTTCTGATGGAAAATTGGAGGAAAAGTGCACTGGGATTCTTGCTCTCACAGCAGCAGGACCGGAATGATGAACAGCACACACATTCTTGTAAAGTGACACATGAATGTTGTGAATATCTTCCGAGTTATCACTGTTCGGCATGTATTTGTAATCACCTTTAGGTTATAAAAAACTTAAAATTTTCACAAATTGTTCTTAACAAGGAAGGATTAGTGCTGTTCTGTGTTATTATATTATAATTCAGAGGAAGACAAAACATTTTCTGCTTCTCAGATTTATTTTGAAATGAAGGTATTTTGCATAATCCTATTTATGTATTTCTTATTTGTGACACCGTACAAGCAGCATTTTGATAATTGACTTTTTTATGAGGTCAAGCACCTGCTAGTTTATGAAATACACCACACTTGCCCTTCCTTGCAGGACGTGACTGCTCCGAGGTAAATGCTGATGGGTCCTGATTTCCTTTGGCCTGTGATGCAGAGTGACCTTCTAGGGCACGAGGTCACAAGCGTAATTATTTCTTGTACGTTGTGTTCTGCTCACTCACAGTGGCTCATCTCCTCCTTTAATTTCAGAAACATTAAATGCACACAAGTGGCTACCATTATATAAATCAAAATCTCTTCTAAAGAGGGTGCTATTGTAATGTTATGCAGTTATGGCCGATGTAGTATTAATTTGCAAATTTATCATCTCAGATATTGATAGAAGGATGTGTAACACATCGTGTTTAATACGTATTGATGTCATCAGAAAGAACAATCCTTTGTTCTCATCGAGTCCTTGCCTTTTTAGCTCTCTTTTGTGTTAAGGTTACCAGGGTTAGGCTCGTCCTTTTATCCCCCTTGGAAACAGAATAGGATTTCTTTGTTCAATGAAAGACATTCCTAGTCCATGTTTTGGGTTTGACTTTCCACAAGCCACACTGTAGTACCTGGAATTGAAGTCACTTTTCTGATGATTATAAAGTAGTGTTCATTCTGAGCACAAATGTGGATGGACCCATATGCAAGAAGGTAAGATGGAACTATATATTATAGTAGAATAGTATATTATAGCTAGTAAAAATAATGTAAATATTAGTGCATTTTTGGTAGGCATATATTTTCAGGGTTTGCTGGTAGAGAAAGGATGGGGAAAGGCTCGGGACAGGGTTTGATAAATAGCATTTAAGTTGGTTCCCCTCTCCCCACCTCAGACGGCCTTAAACTACATAGCATTTCCCCCTCTTTTCTTTTTATATATGCCTGAATCATTTGGAGCTCTCTAACAGTCTTCTTAGGAATGATTTTTCTGGATAACTGAGGGTTTAAAATTCACTAGATACTCAGATTTTTTAAATATTTAACCTTTTTTGTGGTAATATTTCAAAATGTCTTGGTAGCAAGAGTTGTTGTTTTGGCCTGTGATGCAGTTACCAGCACTTGCTTACTGACGAGGTGAACCTCTTCTCAGAAGGAAAAGTACCCAGGTGGAGGTGCCTCTTGCATTCATACTCTGTTTTTTAAAAATAATTTTTCTTCCTCCTCTTTCTGTTACCTAGTGATTGTTACCAGTGTCTGCCCTTGGTGGGCTGTTTTGTCTCCCCGCTAGTAGCTCCTGCCCTATTTTCTAACTTTCTGTTTCTGGCATCTGGGAGTGTGTAAGCCAGGGGACCAAACTTATGGGAGTTAAATATAAAGTGAGATAAACTGGCTAAGAATAAGGCCTCTCTAATTAAGAAAAACAAAAATCCGTAAGCGTTAGTGGGAACGCTTCATGGTGTCTCTGTCGGCTCCTCATGTTCTGCTTGCTTGGCTATTTTCTCAGATCTTTTGCTGCATTCTGGGTATATCTTTCTTTTTGATGAAAAATGTTTTAATCAAAGTTGGGAAAGGAAAGGGGAAATCATTTGATTGCTCATGAAGAACTGAAGATTCTAAAATCCCCCTTCTGTAATCACTGCCAGCTCTGTGAACTAGCTGAAATTCAGCGTGGTCTTACAGCGTTCCTGGAGCCAGGTGGGAATGACTGTGCGCTGGAATCAGAAAGGGAAGGGGAAATTATGACTAAGTGGTCTACGGAAAAAGGACCTCCTGTTCTGTGTTGAATTTTTAGGTTGGGAGGCTGCAAGGATTTGTGTTGAGACGAACTGTGTTGTGCAAAGCACCCTGTATCTGTTTGCCGTGTTTCATTGGGACCGAAGGGATTAGTTCCCCTTTTTTCTTCCAGAACGTCAGAGCTGTTGAGCTTAATGTTAAGCACTCTAGACTGATCATGTATTTAACAGCATTAAACTGTTCTTCTTATCTATGCTTGGCTACTAACCTAACGGAATAACAATGAAATTTCTTCTCCATTGGTCACAACCATCTGAAGGCAAATCCTTTAGTTCCATAAGACTTGAGTTCTTGGAGTTGGTATTTAATTTTCTTGTAATTTTCTTTATATCCTTTGTACACATCTTAGAAATGAGAAGTGGTAAATTAAAAATGAAAGCATTACTGGATCAATTGGTTAGACTTTCTAAGTAATAAACAGGCAAGTCTGTTATCAAGTGAAGCTGCAGGTTAGAAGTTGGCAGGATGAAGTAACTTCCTGCTGCTGGGAAAGGTGGTCCATGGACGAGGGAGTGTGGCAGGATCAGCAGTCTGGCTTCAGGTTTTCAGTAGGAACCCGTGATGATGCTCTACCCTATGGGGCAAGGCAAGGGGTGGGGCCTTGAATAACTGTGCAGAACGGGGTCCACCTAATGTGAGCTCCTTGCCTGCTTCTTCCCTCTCACTCCACCTGGGGGATGCTGGTTATCCGCTGGCACTGTGGGAAAGCCCCTGGCACCGAACAGGTTTGAAATAACTTGTTATTTCCTCCTGCCCTTTCCTTTTCTCTTTCGCACGTCTCCGTATCTCCCTCCCTCCAGTGCGGAAACGTGTCACCTCTTCTGGAGGTGTCATTGGTGGCGAGGCCCTGAGGAGGCATGGCCACCTTTTGTTCGAGGTGTTTGTGTGCTGACCACCTGCTTTAAAAAATTGAAGGTACTTAAGCCGATGGAGACTACTTTATAAAAGGAAAATTCATTCCACCTGTGACACATTGTTTTGGTTTTTTTTTTAATGGTGTTCAGATATCAATAGAAATGCCTGGTATACCTTTAGCTGAGGTTCTAGAGACCTTGGCTGTAGTAAATGACCGAATATTAGTTGCTATGAAGAGTAGGATATTGATTAGTCTCTTGCTGATTTGCTGAAGAAGAAAAATGTACAATGTGAACGGAAATGAAGGACTTTACAAAACCCTGCACACAAATACTGGAACATGTCTTTGTAATAGAACAAGTATCTACTAAGCTGTTAAAGACAAATCCTCTCCATTCTAGTACAGGTCGCTCCGGTCCAGGTGCTCGGGGTCCTGTGCAGCCTGCTCTCCGGGAGCAGACGCTGATCGATGACCTTACGGTGTTTTAAATCTCAGACACCGAATATGCATGAATGAATTCAATTTTCATTAGAAGTGAGACATTTATAATTTTATACCATATTTCTCAGTTTATTATCTCTTTCTATTGACTGGATATTATATATAATTGCACTGTTTTAATATTTTACTCTGAAGCCTTGTGATCTGCATATGATAGATCTTGGAGTCTGGAAGGAAAACAGAAATTTAAAGCTATTGCAAGAAAATTATATAAACCTATATGTTGTCTGTAGTATTTTGATTATAATAGTTGATGGTGGATTTTTTTCTAGTGTTATTTGTAAGTTCTGGGATTAAAGTGATCAAATTATACTAACATGTCTTTCTTTAATTAATTCTCCCTTCCTCTTCATGCTCTTTTGGGGAAGTATGGTACTTTATATTTTTCCTCATTAATATTGGCCTAATGACTTACTACATCTCCTATCTATTTTTATTAAGCAGATTTTGATACAAATAAGTATTTGAAATGTGCTTTAATATTTATAAATGGTTTCATCGTACATGACATTTTCAGACTTGGTTAATATTTTAGCACTTCTGGACCACAAACGTAAAGAAAAAAATTTGTTTTATTGGTTTGAGCACCCGAATTGACCCCAGCAAGATTGAGATTGATCTGGTTTCTTCCAGCCTGTTAAATGCCAATCCAGTCGTCTGTAACAGTACTTAGTACTTTTGTAATTTTTCTGTACATATTTTCTGCGTTTGTCCTATAAATCTTACCCATCACTTGAAAAGACTTTCCTTGTTTGATTTAGAGATGAAAGAAAACAACCACAGCCACCTACGTTATGGCTGCCGTTTAAAAAATTGCACCTGCAGTTAGTGTCAGTGCTGTGATCACCGTTCTTCTTTGTAATTCTTAAGAAAGAACCTTACATTTTCCTGGGACGAGATGACGGGACACACATGGGAAACGTGAACTTGGACTAAAGAACACTCAGCTTTGCAGGTGGAAATGGAAGAGGAGGGATAGTTCTTTCATTTTTTACATTATTTTTATTGTATTTTTCTCATTACCATTTTTAGAGGATGTTTAACTGATTTTGAAGATATATAATGAAATTACATCCCTCTGATAACTAAACATTTTCAAACATGTTCTGGCATGGCTTATGGGTACAAAGACATAAATTACATATTTAGAGATGCTTTTCTTTTTTTCTTTTTTTTTAAGATTTTATTTATTTATTTTTAGAGAAAGGAGAAGGGAGGGAGAAAGAGAGGGAGAAACAGCAATGTATGGTTGCCTCTCACATGGCCCTCACTGGGGACCTGGCCTGCAACCCAGGCATGTGCCCCAACTGGGAATCGAACTGGGACCTTTTGGTTCCCAGCCCGCACTCAATCCACTGAGCTACACCAGCCGGGCTTGCTTTTTTTTTTTTTAAGAGATGCTTTTCTATCTCAAGCATGAAGTGAAGAAGGCTTTTTCTTTACTGTCTACGAGGGGATGGCTAGCAGGTCTTACACTCAGGTTTGGTTCTGTTTTGATTTTTGCTTCTTTTTTCCCCCTAAAGCAAGGGTCAGACTTCAAAACATACACAATCAAGGGGGAACTAAACTGAAAGTGAATCTCTGAATTCTGGGTGATGGGTTAAAGATTGGACATCTGTAGTCTTTAAAGTGTCATCATGCTTTTTATAAAATATTCACATAGAGTTTAAAGTGACCACATAATCTCTGGTCACCTGTGAGGTTGTCCCGTACAGAAGTTGGATGGGTACTTGGGGCCGGAAGCCTTTCCCCTTCCTTTCGATCACTGGTCAGGCTTGTGGAGAAAGATTCGAGCGTAATGGCTCCCAGAAGGAAGGGTGAGAAGCAGGAAGGATGAGTTCAAAATGTGATTCTCCTTAATATTACTCTCTTCTCAACCAAGGGTCTGTATTCATTTGTTTTATAGTTTCACATATCAGAGCACAATAATCAGGGAGAAAAAATACTGGTTTTTTTCAAAGGATTTTTCTAACGATGGATAAACAACTGGTTTACAGAGTATTGGTTGGAAGTCCAGGGGAAAGTGGGGTATCAGAAGGCCTGGCAGACTGGTCTGCTTCAGCACGCATCAGCTGTACCCCCCGAGAGATCCCCAAGGGCCCTTCCTGGTCTATCTCAGAGTTTCTTTTTAGGTCAAAGGAGGGGAATGACCAAACTCATGTTTTTAAAACACTTTAGGTAGTAAACTTATATGTAAAAATCTTAACCAGAATCCCAATATATGAAACAGTTTTTTTTAAAAATTGAAGACATTATTTATGCAGTTTAAATCTGTGTGTGTGTGTGTGAAAAAAAATTTATTTCTTGTGCACTGGAAAACTCATGCTCTTCTTTTGTCTTCTGGGGTTCTGTATGCACAATTAAAAACTAGTTAAATATCTGCTCCCTAAATGCCTCTTGCTCTGACACGTGATCCATGATTCCCGCCCCCACCCCCCAAATGCAGTGATACAGAGCAGGGTTATAAACTTTCCCTTGTGAACAGCGGTTCCTAAAATTTGCCATGCAGGACAACTCTCAGTTTCTGTGTAACTTATGGTTCCGTAGAGCAACCTACACATAGACTCTTGCTGCTTCTCCAGCAAATGGAGCTGCACGGTAGCTTGAGCCGGGCAGAGCGCTGCCCAGTATGTGCTTTAAAACACCTCTGAAATTGTCTCCTGGAAGCACAGAAACACTTGTGAACATACTACATGGTTTGATATGTAATTCATTATTTTGATTTCAAGTGGGTTCACCTTTTAGATATGGATTGGCCAACTAACTGTCTTGAACTCATTTGTTCTTACGTAGCTCTAATGGTACAATGTGAATATAGATTCATATATATTCAGTCATCTTTGAACAGCCGTGATCCACTTGATGGACTTCTGTAATAACTTTTTGCTCATGTGACTTAATAAATCATCTTTGGAAAAGGTTCAATCTGTTAATTTAGATATTCTTTATCCCCCCCTCCAAGGCACAGTAAGTGCAGTACTGTTTTTGTGATGTGTTCTGTATGGAATCAGTAACTTGATTTGTATACCTTCTCAAGAAGCATGTTACTTGAGTTTTGATTTGTTTTGCACTAAGTATTTAAAGACTCATTTGGCAAGAGATTTTGTTTCAGGTTTAGTTTTTGGTTGAGGAATTCCTGTGTAATGCTGCACATACTTGCTTCCTCTTTCTCCCATTCCTCTTTCACTGGCTGCCCACGGCCCATGGCCCTGTGGTGTGTGTGGGATGATCGCAGTGTAGAGCAGAAATCCTTGTTCCTGAAGGGGACCGGGGTGCATGACACAGGAGCGGGATGACAGAGATGAATTACTTTTTTCTCTCTTGCTTTTGGCCAAAGTTTATTTAAATACTTATAAAAGTAGGCTTACCTCTTTCCTTTCTATTAATTATGTGCCAAACAGTCTCAGTAATGATTATTAGATGGATAGGGGTTTGGGGAAAAGCACCACATCAAACAGGGATCATTTCAAAGGAATTGTATTAACCTTTATTACTAATAAGTAAATCTTGTGTTTCTTATTCCTCCTGGAATCACTGTATAGAGACGTTGGAATGGTTTGTAAAACGATCTCCTTGAATGTCAGGTATCACTTTATAAATTAGTTTTGGGTAAAAGATTAATGTTTTCCTATTCAGTTTTTAAAACTTTTTATTTTGGGATATTTTGAACATATGTAGAAGTAATATAATGAATCTCCATGTACCCGTGGCTTAGCTACAATGCTTACTAACTCATAGGCCATCTTACTTGTGCGTCCCCCTAAACCCCTCTCCCCTCCTCTGGAAGCAATTCTCAGGTACAATATCACCTGATCTATAAATGTCTCAGTCTGTATCTAAGACAAGAACTCTTTTTTAATAAAAATAACTATAATACCATTAGCAGGCCAAAACCTGTAACTTTTAAATATTATTTAATAACTCAGTGTTTATATTTCCCTAGAAGTCTCATAATTTTTTTTACAGTTTATTCAATTTAGGCTTCAAAAACTCATGTATTGCAGTTGGTTTGTATTCTCTTACATTTCTTTTAATATATAAGATTCCTATCAATTAATCAATCCATCATCTATCTATTTGTCTCTAACCTCCTCTCCCCTCTCCTTTCTTTTTCCTTTTCCTTGTGATGTGTTTGTGGAACAAATTAGGAAGTTTGTACTGTATTAGATTAAAATGTGCCAATGAGTGATACAGAAGGAAATGCATGGAAAAGAAAGAAATGAAAAGAAAAGGTAAAAGATCAAGACCATCTCCAAATTTTCCACCGTAGTTTTTTAAAGTAATTTGAAGTGTTCTGTGTGGGTTCTGTGCACTTTAATGTAGAAAGAGGAAGCAGGCTGTAACTGCAGTCCTAAGGGCTTGAGGACTCTTGTCTTTGCTTGAACCTTACTAGTGAAAGCTTATATTCTGATGAAGAAATCTCCATCTAATAGTTTATTGGAAATGAATGGAAATTTAAAAGATTCATTCTCTGATTGGTGATTAATTAGTTTCACACAATTTTAAAAATACGATTTCCATAAAACATATATAAACAGGATACACAGGAAAAGGGCCAGAAGCAATTCACTCTTCTTTGAAAACTAAATTCATTAATATATTCCAGTTTCAAATTTCTTTTCCTGGTTTTAAAAGAAGAGATCCTATTTGATTCAGTTTCTCCATCTCCACTTGGATGTTTATAGCCATTTCAAGTCTATCATCTTTATCTACAAATTTTTCTTTTTCTGGTATTTCTACTACTCGTTGGCACTGCTGTTTTATTTACATGTCCTAGGGAAATACACGGTAATTTTGGAAATGTTTTTATAATCTATTATATGATTGATAATTTGTTAATGGATCAAAGATGATAATATTTTCTTGGTTAAAACTATTTTTTAAAGTATTTTATTTTTAAACGATGTCACAATTTTATTTTAGTGTTATAATAGACAATTTAATCACTAATTATTATTAAATAATAATCACTATCTGGAGAGAGGATCTCAATCATCCTTGGGGGGACAGCACATGAGAATCAATAATAGTGGTTATAGGGTGGGGATGGGGTGAGCTGATATTGGTAAGATCCTTTGGGATAAAACATGCCGCACTTCGCCTGACTTGGAGCTTTGAGAATCGTTAATGTAGAGCAGTGCTTCTCAACCCAGAGCAATTTCACACACACCCCGCACCCATGTGGCAACACCTGGAGCCATCTTTGTTTGTCCCAACTGGGGAGGACGTGGTACTGGCACCTAGTGGCTGGAGGCCAGAGATGCTGCTGAACAGACCCACCCATTCCACCTCCTGCGCCCAGGGCTTATTCAGTGCACAGTATCAGTAGTAATGAGGGTAAGAAGCCCTGAGCCAGTGTACTTAAAAACAGCACATCTCTTGCTTTCTCTCCAGTCACATTTCTAAGGTGTGGTGTGCACATGCTTAAGGGATTCAGGATGACACAGCAGTTGAGTAGATGGTATTTTTCAAATGAAATTAATTACCTAGTTTATTTTCTTTCAGTCTAGTATTTTCTGTTTCAAGAAAAACAGTTCCTATTTGCATTATAGGCTTTTTGATTGTTAATAAGAGTCTATAAAACAGATATATACCTGGGGCATATGCTAAAACTTCATTTATGAGCGCTCTGCATATTCGCTTGCAAAATTGCTTTCGTAAGTTAAAAAAATTAAAAACAACCTTAAGTAAATGTCTTCATCAATCTATATATCATAGCATATTTTCGGTCTTTCCTCCCTCCTCCTTCCCCTCCCGCGTTCAGCAACTATTTATTAAGTGCTAAACAGAGCTGTGGGCGCCGGGGAATGTAATCATGCTGTTCACTGTCCTCACGGAGCTTTCTTTCTGCGGGCCGGCCGGCCATCAAATGAGCAACGAAACAGTGCGATGAGAGCTGTGCTGTAGAGACTGTACAGAACAGCGGGAGGGGCAGCAGAGCCACAGGCAGCGAGGTGTAAATGTGGGAAATAATCATGGTATTTGGAACTGCCAGGGGCTTCATGTAAAAGAGATATATTCAGCGGGAAATACTCATGCAACTTTTTAGAAAAGACTGAAGCAGTTTTAGCTATATAAATCTTTTAATTTTATATAAATTTAGAGTTTCTATTTTTGCAATGTAGTAAGTAAGGATAAATGGAACAGGATGACATGACTTCAGTAAAATACTGAGATCAAATATTTGCGTCCCTTATGTGAAATGTTGGTTCTACTTTTATATTGATCAGAATTTTGATTCTTAGATGCGTGTTACAAATATACAAATAAAAATTATTACATTATTGCCGGCAGTATGTTAGGTGCCGTGGAGGTCATAAAAGAGCTAGGAACACAGGGATAATATACTTGTACATGTAGTTCATAGAGCATTTAATGAGACATTAATATGTAAAGCATTTCTTAGAACGGTGCTTGGTACGTATCAACACTATACATATTTTGCATGTTGGCCTCTATTACTTTATTTTCATCATCACAAGTAAAGAGTATCTGAAAGAATTGTGTAAGCTGGCCTAATAAAATACTACAAATTAACATAGTTTTAAGAGGTGCGGTGAGACACGAAGGGCAGTGAGTGCTGGGGGCGGAGTGTTTGCCGTGTCGGACATCACGGGTTCCCATGACGTCGGGTAGACCAGAGTCATTCATTTAACCTCTTCAAGCGTAGCTCTTTATTGCTGGCATTCTCTGCGAGAGAAGATCTTCGCAATGTTTCCTTTCCCGGTACCTTCCCACCCCTCGTCTACCTCCTGCCACTAGACCAGTGGAAAGAATTTTGAGTTCTAATCTAAGAGTGGCTGCCTAATTTATAAACATATTTTCAGTTTTATTTTTATGTGTAGGATTGGGTTAAAAAAACAGGAGTTTATATTTTGTGCACACTGTAGTATCCACTGTCTTAGTACTTGTCTGACTCATTTTTCATTCTTTTTATAACTTTGATTGCAAGTTAATTCTTTAAAAGCTCTGCCAGAGGCAATGATTGGTGCTCCCTTAGTTAATTCAACCTTCCATCCTTCTCTAAATCATTGGCTAGATATGAATAGTCTTTAAAATGAATTGTGAGACGTAATCAGTGTAATGTGGAATAACGATGTGCTTCTGTGGGTGCATTAGGCTCCTTCCCGTGCATGAACGTTTCTGTCTTCAGCCGTTTGATGCTGTTTTGTCATGTTTCCAGGCTGAAGGAAATCTATTTCATGCACCTGCTTCCTTAGTTTCCTTTGAGGTTTACCATTTTACTTTTTCCTTTACATTTATGTATGTACGACTGTTTCTATTTTGAGACATCATTTGTAGTTCCTTATGATAATGAAGCCATACACTCTTCATAAAAATTACTCCATGTAGTAAATACTGCATTGAGCTCTTCTTCTTGGGGCCAAGGTCCGGGACCTTATTTTTGGTCCCCAAATGACCCTCACCGAGCCCTTGGCAGGCAATTGACTGAGGAATAGACCTTTTACGATGCCGATTTGTTGCTCGAATTATTTCAGCATTGGCCATGGGGAAGTCTTCTAAATTGCCTCCAGTGCCATTTTTGATACGATCCCCTCTTTTTTACATACTTTCCTGTTTCCTGGCACACAACAGGCTCCCCACTCATCTTTCCCCTGCCGAAGCCCTAGAATCAGCCTTTTTCCAAGGTTCCCTGGTTCCCTCTGATGGAAATATTAGAAATTAAAATCTGGGTTCTAGGTGTGCTTGTTTTACTGGGAATTTGCTGCTTCTAGGCCCTTTCACTGGACAGACCGGAAAATACATAAGAGGTCTGTCAGGAAGAAGTCCAGCTATTGTTAATATAATGAGAACAGTTTGCAGGACATCAGTGTAACCTGGCAGGCAGAGAGTGTGGACTAGAATGTGTGGGCATGAACAGTGACACCATCAATGTACTAGTCAGTGGGAGCAGTAGATGGCCTTGATTGGGCATGTGTACTGTGTGGCTGTTGCATTCAAGATGACTGAGCCAGTAGAGCAACAAATCTCTATCAGATTTTGCATTAAGTTTGAACATTCCTCTGCAGAAACTATTGGGATGATTCAGAAGCCTGCAGCGATATGCAATGGTGATGGGCAGCTTCACCATGACAACACACCTGCCTATGTGTCATGTCTTATGCAGAGTGTTTAGGTGAAACATTGAATCACTCAGGTGACTCAGCCCCCTACAGCCCAGATTTGGCACTCTGCGACTTCTGGCTTTTCCTCAAACTAAAATCACCTTTGAAAAGGAAGAGATTTCAGACCGGTGATGAGCAGGAAAATACAGTGGGGCAGCTGATGGCGATTGGGAGAACTGTGTGAGGTCCCAAGGTGCCCACTCTGAGGGAGACAGAGGCGTTATTGTCCTGTGTGCATGTTTCTTGTATCTTGTATCTTCTTCAATAAATGTCTCTGTTTTTCATGTTACATGGCTGGATGTCATCTGGACAGTCCTCATGTGTGCATACTTACCCACGGACCCCTACATATCTATCATTGTTTCTGTATCTGTCTCCATTTATGTTAAAATAAGATCTGAATTCTTACTGATATCTCCCATTTTAATTTACCAGCACAGGATTTCTCTTTCACTTATTTGTAATTTTTTACTCTGAGTGTAGGAAACCTGACTCATTATCTATAGTAGATTTACTTGTTTATTTAACCTTCCTAGCTATAAACAGTAATTTAGAATTGCTAACCCGTATCTCTGTGAAAAATCTGTTTACCAACTAGAATACAATATTTGTGTACGGTTGTGTTAGTCTTTAGCTCTATAATAAGCCATGTTTTGGCCTTTTTCGCCCATTTATGTAGGTCACCTCCTTTTGTCTTTATACCCTTCAGTGAGGCCATGCCATACGTTAGCGATGTAGCCATATCCACTTTTCATGTCTGCAGTTCATCCTGGGTTCCCTGGCATTCTGGTGAATTCATTTTTTAAAAAGATTGCAGGCAATAACGTTTAGCTTTTGGGTACATAGGCCTTTGGGTCTTGACACACGAGTCAAGTCAGGCATCTACCCTCACAGCAGCACATGGAGCATGTCCAACGCCTCGGAAAGGCTCTGCTGCAGCCTCTTCACTGTCAGCCCCCACCCCCGCACCCCCAGTCTTTGGCAACCACCGATCCGCTTGCCATCGTTACTGTTCTGCCTTTTCCAACATTCTGCATAAATGGAATCATACGACATGTAGCTTGTTTGGGTTTGGCTTCTTTCGCTTAGCAAAGTATATTTAAGGCTCATCCGTAACATTGTATGAACGAACAGGTCATTCATTTTTGTTGTGAAGTGGTGTTCAATATACGACTGCCCAACGTTTGTTTAGCCATTCACCTGTCTAAGGACTACTGGGTTGTTTCTAGGTTTTGGTGGTTACGACTAAGCTACAGTAACTGTTCGTGTTTAGGAGTTTGCATGAGTATAAGATTTTAATTCACCTGGGCAAATACCTAGGATTATAATTCCTTGGTCACATGGTTAAGTATCAACGTAATTACCAAAAACAAAACAAAACGTGCCAAACTGTTTTCCAAAGTAATTAACATTTTACCTTTCTACTAGCAATGATTGTCTGTTTAGGTCTTGCCAGCTTTCTTTTTCTATTTTGTTGCTCTTTTTATTATTATTGTTGAGTCTTAAGATTTTTTTATATGTGTATACTGGAAACAAGTTCTTTAATATCGATGTAGTATTTAAATATTTTCTTTCACTCTGTGGCTTGTCTTTCATTCTCTTGACAGTATCATTTATAGAACAAAATATTAAATTTGCATTTAGCCCAGTTTATCAGTGGTTTCTTTCATGGCTCATGCTTTTGGTGTTGTATCTAAAAACTCATCGGCAAGCCCACGGTCCTGCATATTTTCTCCTGTGTTTCTTCTCGATGTAGCTTTACATTATCTTATGACTCGGTCTTTCCGTTAATTTTATCTACAAGTAATATCCTTGATTGCGTCATCCTTTTTCACATGCGCATATCTGCCAGATCATTAACTTACTCTCTATTCTTAACGAATCTTACGAGTTTTGCCTGTAGTCTCACCAGGTACTTGTTTGTTTACTATCTACACTTAACACTTCTTATGGGTTTCATCCATCCGAATGCTTTTCTTATCTGCAGAAGAACTTAATGAAAATAATGAAGTCAAAGCATATCGCAATGTTTGTCTGTTATTACTGTGAAGGAATAGTTGAAATATCACAAATGCTTTATAGTGTGATCTTATAGCGTATTCCCACCAATTAAATGTCTCACCTACTAGGACGATATTAAAACAGGATTCCTTTGTCTTAATTTCCAAATCAATTATTCATTGTGTGTTAAGAGATTATAAGGTCAAAAGCTTTGCCGCTTCTGTGTGTGTGTCTGTAGATATTTGAAAATGACATAATTGGCCGTAACAGAAGTCCTCATAAGATCTATTGATTCTTTAAAATGTAAATATTTGCTCATTTTTTGGCTTGAAGTGACTTATATATAAACAGATGTTATAAGATGTCTGGAAATGTAGCTCCAAAAGAAGGGAAGTGATATGTACCAAAAGTTTAAAAAAGAAAAATAGTTCATGAAATAGGATAAAAGTTGAATATTGTATACTGAGAGAAGTAAAGTACTTCTTAGGAAAAATAAGCCAAAATCGGTAACAATAAAAGCAATGGTAATAATATTAATGATACTAATAATGTTATTTTTGAGTTTTTGCTTTATCCCAGGTGCTCTGCTAAAGTATGCCCCTTGATTTCATCATTGAATTTCAGAGATAATGTCCCCCTGTCTTTTATTTTGTATCCATTGGGTTGTATACAAGGATCCAAGGCAGTGTGGCTGGGTTGCCAGAAGTACTGCCTCTCACTGGTTGCCTCTCTGGGACTTTCTGCTAGCATAGATAGACCAAAATTCTCTGCCTTCATAAATGTCTTCAAACAGCTGCTTCTGGTCTGCACAGACTGAATTCCTGGACTAGTCAGGTGATGAGAAAGAGCAGTTATACAGTTATTCTTACTTATCTTAAAACCTCAAGGTACTGACTTGTTTACTGTCATTGCGTAGCCACCAACCCCAGCGGTCTCCTGGCTTATTTACCACAGGTTGACCTGTTCTCTTCGTCCACCGTGCTGGAGTCTTAAATGACAAAGACGTGTTCCTTTCCTGTGTCACAGTCCCTGTTGGCACCCTGCTTTCCGTTGCCTTTGGGGCTCTGACCTTCCACATCCCGTTCCCCTCGTTTTCACCTCTCCTCACACTTCTCATGCTTCTGCTCCCCAGTTCCTTAGATACATCAGGGTTGTTTAACATAGTGGCCTGTCTTCCTGGAATCTCGTTCACTTGCTGTCGTTCCGTGGTAAGTTCTCACATGCACTTGAAGACCCATCCCAGCTGTTTCCTTCCCATGAAGTTGTTTCTGACATGCGTTCTCACCCTCACGCCATCCCAAGCAGAGTTGATTGATTTTTCTTCAGATGGACAGTACATTTGCACATAGGCACTTACAAATCTGTGCGCGTATTTTCCACATGGCTATTTCCGTGGTCGAAAGTCCTTTACCCTCCTTAATTTTTATCCCCTCTGCCCAGCGTAACAATCATTGACAGAAAAGTTGGTGAATGAATCTTCCCTTCAGAGTTCCCCCTCTTCTGTACATTTTATGTAAAAATAGCTTGGATTTTCTCCCCATTTGTACTGTTTTTAAAAAAAAGTCAAGATGAGGGGTTTTTAAACTGTGTTTAAACAGTGCTATCCTGTCTTCAAATGAAAACTCCTACACAGTATCACATGTTTGCATGTGTGCACACACACGTGAAAAGGCAGAGGTGGCGAGCATGAGGGTCGTTCTTTTCCACGGGCACGTCTGGGGAACTTGAAACGCTCCAGGGAGTATGGTTTCAAAGCCACTGCCCTTCTGTGACCTCTGTTTTTGAGTCCTCTGAAATCACTCTTCACAGAGAGGTCTTTCTAAAACACAAAACATTATGTCTCACGCTTAAATTTCGTTAACGAGTCCCCATGGCCTCCTTTCACAGTGGGCTTCTTGGGAGTTAGGCTACATCCTTTTCACCTTTCTGTCTCGGTCCCTGGTATGTCCTTGGTATGCCCTTGGTACACAGGCAGCTGGGTGCTCCACAGGTGTTTGCGGTAACGAGGGACCTCGACTGGGTACCTGTCTTCGTCGTTCTAATGCCTTGGCCTCATTCCCATTGGCGGTGCTAGCCTCTCTCTGACTCGGTCTCTCCTGTCTTTCAGGCCCAGGCCAGGTCTTAACCTCCTTATTTTAAAGCTATGCTTAGCATCAGCAGCCTTCCTCATTTCTCTTTTTATGATTTCTAAAGTTACTTATTATTATAAAGAACAGCATACTTATTGTACCATATTTATGTAATGCACTGCTTTTGTTACTACCTAGTGGAACCTCTCTGGGCAATTCTAGCAAAAATGAAATGAAAATCCATAAGGGTTTCAAAGGTACTTCCTTATCCACGAGAATACTCTGCTCAGTTCTGAAATATATAATTCCGCTTATAATTTGGGTTTCTGCATCAGCCAGAGGTCATAATTTTAGGTTCATGCTTTAGTACAGCTACATGTCAAGACAGATTTGCCTTTGCGTCTCAACACGTCGTAGGTTGAACAATAAATCTTTGTTTTATTGTGTCTTCTGAAACCAAAATTGGTGTTGAGTCAGCCCATAGCCAGCAAATCAAAAAAAAAAAAAAAATCTTTGAAAAAGTACATGCAATGAATTAACAGTATTCGGTGTGATTTTTACTGTGGATCTTTTCAGGTTCCTGTGGGAAGGAGGAATAACAGTAAAGCTTTATCCTTATAGCTTTACATTAATAGTCTGTTGACACCGCACGCTTCCTGTCTTTTCTATTCCTTGTGACTGTTTCAGTAAATATGTTTTCTTTTGTTGTTTTCAAAATTGTTTACAGTTGCATCTGATGTGAGAGCACTTTTCTTAAAAAATCTAAGTGCTATTTAGGAAAAACATGTTTCATTTCTTTAAAAATAACAAAGCATGTTACCAAATGATTATTATATTTTTATTTGGGCTTGAAGACATTTTGCTTATTTTTAACTATATTTTTCATTGCTCTAATTTATTTTTAGCCTTTAATAAACTAACTTGTCCTTGATAAATTGAAAATATCTCTATTTAGAATATGGGATGAATACCCACAACATTTCCTACAGGAAGACTTTTCTCTGAGACATCTGTCTGTAATATTTTTTTATTTTTGATGCTATTGCCGAAGGAAAAGTGGATACTGTGTCTTTAATGGAAAGCAAAGGTTATCTTTCTCTGGCCTTTGTGTGCTGTGTGGGTGTGCGCAGGGAGGCGAGGGAACCGGCTGCAGATCGATGAGAGCGGTGTGAAGTGAATTAATGCGAGGCGGGCCGTCTGTCTGTCATCAGGATTGCGGGGGGCATGGGGCAGTGTGGTCAGTGACTGCAGAGCTCCGCTTCGAGTGAATTCTAGCCTTCTGCCTGAAATACACTCTACTCCCTGTTGTTAAATTTTACTTTATTCAAAGTAAATGTTCATTTCAAATGATTGCCTCTTGTTCATTTAACTCGGACCACTGCAAACCCACAGTTGTGAGAAACCGATGAAATAAAAATACCTGCTATTCTTTTAGATCCGTTTTTTGAACTCCCTGGAAATCTATATTACTATGGAATCAGAAATATAGTTTTTGTTAATATTTATAAATGTTCTGGTATATATTTTTCTTTCTGAGTCCTAACCATATTGTTTATTGCTTCCATCTAATCTTTAATGAAATAATAAAATTATAATGAACTCAACTGACTTTATATTCCAGTATTGGTTAAAGTGCTATATTTTTAGTGTTACTCTATTAAAATTTAGTATTTAATCTTTGATTATTAAGTTAATCGCATGACACTGAAGTCTTCTGAGTTCATAATATTTATCATCACTCAGATATTATTAGCCAGCAGGAAAAAAATTATTATAAAGGCAATTACAAGCTTTTTAAAGAAAATTTTAGAATAATATCCCTGATTTTACTGGTGGGGAGAGATAAGTACAGTTTTATGACATTGATTTTGAAAACTCTATTTCCATATTTTCATTAAAATTTTTTAAGTGATTAAAAATGTTGCATATAAATAGGAAAGTTTATACACACGAACACACACTACATACAAATTCTGTCTGGAAAAAGTCCAGCCACTGTTAATGTAACAAGAATGGTTTGCACAGCGTCAGTGTAACCTGGCAGCCAGGGAGAGTGGACTGGGACCTGCATATGTGAACCATGCCATTCCAGTCACTGCACTAGGCAATGGGGGCTCTAGATGCCATGGAGTGAACATGTGAACTGTGTGGCCTTCGCATGCAAAATGGCTGAGTGAGTGGAGCAACAGATCTGCATCAGATTTTGCATTAAGCTTGGACAGAAGGCTGCAGCTATGGGCAACTAGGGATTCGCAGCTTTATCCTGACATTGTGCCCGCTCGTGCATCATGTCTCGTGCAGAGTTTTTGGTGAAACATCAAGTCACCCCAGTGACTTGGCACCCCCACAGCCCAGATTTCTGTGACTTCTGGCTTTTCCCCCAAACTAAAATCACCTTTTAAAGGGAAGAGATTTCAGACCATCAGTGAGATTCTGGAAAATATGACAGAGCAGCTGATGGCTACTGGGAGAACTATATGAGGTCCCAAGGTGCCTACTTTGAAGGGGACTGAGGCATCATTTTCCTATGTACAATGTTTCTTGTATCTTTTTCAATAAAAGTCTCTTTTTCATATTACATGGCTGGATACCTTCTAGACAGATCTGGTATATATATATATATATATATCTCACAATAAATAGTGATCTAAGTATTTAGAAATCTAGCTGACATGAACATCTTGTAATAGTCTCTCCTGTCCTCTACTTCTTAGTTCTACTGCTAGCCACAACCCCCGACTCCTACTTTCTCTCTCTGCTTTGTCCAAATTTACTCATATTTGACTTCTGCTCCATTCCATTGTTTTCTTGTTTTTATCCTGATTCACAGCATGGAACCCATTTACAGACACCTGTTGTCTGGCAGGAACCTTTATGAGATGGTCATCACTGCCAAATATTATGGGGTTACCCAGAAAGTATGAGTCTTAGATTTGATGTCATAGTTTGACAAATAAGCTCGCTTATATAAAGTACACAAGAAAATAGCAGCACACCACCATATTATGAATTGGCATTTATAATCTTGTTATCAAGATTATAAATATGCAAGAAAATGAAGTTCCATAGATGTTTTCTAAGTGGACTCTTCATATTTTTCAGGAATAGTTTATCATCTTATTGAGAGTGGATAGTGATGAAGTGATTTTTATATTTCAAAAAGTTGTTCTGTCTGTAGATTTGCCAATTCTGGACATTTCAACGTGTGTTTTGTGGGTGGCTTCTTTTAGTACTTCATATCCTTGTGTTGCTGATTAATATTCCACTGTATAAATGTATCATAATTATCTATTCATCAATGAATTGTGATGTCGTCATACATTCATTCATCAGTTGATGGACATTCAGATTTTTTCAACGCTTTGGCTTTTCTGGGTAATGCTGCTGAGAACACGCGTGCACAAGTCTTTGTGTGGACGTGTGTTTTCATTCCCTGGGAGTGGACTTGCTGGGCCGTATGATAACGATGTTTAACCTTTAGAGGAACTGCCAGACTATTTACTGTTGAGTTTTGAGAGTAATTTATATAGTCTAGATACTAGTCTCCTGCTGGATATTTGATTTGTGAATCTCTTCTCCCAGTTTGTAGCTTCTCTTTTTATATTTTTAGTAGGATCTTTTGTAGAACAAGAGCTTTTCATTTTGATGAAGTCTACATTACCCAGTTTTTCTTTTATGGATTGTATTTTGGGTGTCAATTATAGCCTTAAATCTCAGAGATTTTTCTTTTTTGGGTAAAAGTTTTATACTTCTTTGATCTACATTTAAGTCCATGATTCACTTTAAGTTAATTTTCTTTTTTATAAACTTTCATATTGTATTTTTTCCCACTACCATTTAATCCCCTTATACCCCTCTTTCCCCTGCAATCACCACACTGTTGTCCTTGTCCATGAGCCCTTTTTCCTGAGGTTAGGGGATGGAGGGATTGAGTTAATTTTTATATAAGGTATGAGCTTTAGGTCAAGGTTCAGCTTTTTGTCTATAGACATCCAGTTATAGTAGGCCAGTTGTTGAAGAGACTGCCGTTAAATCTCCATTGAATTGCTTTTGTACCTGTCAAATATCAGTTGGGCATATTTGTATTCATCTTCTATGGGTTCTCTATTCTATTAACCTAAAGCCATATTGTTTGGTTCTTTTTTTAAGATTTTATTTATTTATTTTTAGACAGAAGGGAAGGGAGGGAGAAAGAGAGGGAGAGAAACATCAGTGTATGGTTGCCCCTCATGTGGCCCCCACTGGGGACCAGGCCTGCAACCCAGGCATGTGCCCTGGCTGGGAATCGAACCGGCGACCCTTTGGTTCACAGTCCACGCTCAATCCACTGAGCTACACCAGCCAGGGCAGTTTTAATATCTTTATATGATGCCTTAAAATGGGCAGACTAATATTTCCCACCCTATTTTTTTCTCCAAAATTCTTGTAGCTAGTCTAATCCCTTTATCTTTACATTAATTTGAGAAGAATTTTGTCTATACCTACAACAATATGCTGGTATTTTCATAAGAATTATGTTAAACTTGTATATCAATTTATAGAGAATTGACATTTTTGCTATGTTGAATCTTCTACTGTGAACCCATGAACAGTACAGGATAGGGCAAAAGAAAGTTTACAGTTGTTCAAATGGAAAATAGTACAATAATTAATAAATAGTAATATAAGAATAAACTTTGTGTTTTGCATACTCACAACTGTAAACTTACTTTGCCCTTGTATATGTCTCCATTTCATTTATTTAGGTCTTCTTTGGTTTCTTTCCTCTTTCTCTTGTGGGTTGCTGTTAAAGTACTTGTTAAGAAGGTTTGATTGTAAAGTTCAACTCCTGCAGTAACTACCAATGGTGGTGTTTTCACGTACTGTGATTGGAGCAATACCTGTTGACCCCCGAATGAAAAATGCTGAGACACCCTACTATCCATTGCCTAATGAGGAATGATATGGTAGATGTAAATTGATATCAAAATGTATCATCAAGGGGGGAAGATAGGTGAGTAAGGAAAAGACATTTGTACGAACTGTCAGGTTCGCAGGGGGTTTACAAAAGGCGAGCTGTCTGCACAGGACCTGGCTCACCTGTCCGCTTTCAGGGCGGCTCCTTCCGCGTGCCAGTGACCTGGCCTCATCGGAATTCCTTCGTAGACAGAGATGATAGGTTCTTGGAGCAGTGCCTTTTAGGTCTCCCGCAGTGACCCAGAGTCCAAATCCCTCTTTTGTTATCATTCTTCTTCACGTTCCAGGAATTCTTTCTCTTTTTTGCCATAGTTATCTCTAAATCAGCTAAAGTAACTGTAGCAAGAAATGTGAAAGGAATCAAGTAAACATGTAATTTACTTCAGCATTATTTTTCTGTTTTTCCCAGATCTTAGGGAAAAAAGTCAGAATTGTTTGTGCCCATATGCACATGCATGCACACGTATGGAGAAATAGCGCTCACGTGAATGTTTGGTTTATCACTTTGCGTCTCTCCCTGGTTTTGGTGAATATACACGGGGTGGGGCAAAAGTAGGTTCACAGTTGTGAGTATGTGAAACAGTTCATTCTTGTATTGTGATTTATTAATGATCGTATTTTCCATACGAACGACTATAAACTTACTTTTGCCTGCCTACCTTTTTAAAATATATTGCATTTGCCTTCAGTAAGTTATGAAGTTTTGAGTTTTGATCCACCTTTCTTTTAGTCCTTAAAAACTGAGTCTGTGATTCTGTCTGTTTTAGCTGGGGTCTCAGCCGAAGCCATGCAGACGGTCACCGTGGCTCCGGACACCACCTCGGGGACCGAGGCCAAAGTCCAAGAGGAGGAGCACGACCTTGTCGATGACGACATCACAGCTGGTAGGAGACTTCTTTAACGTAACCTGGATAGCCTCGTCCAGTACTGGAAAATGCTCTTCCGTCATTTAGAGTGGGACCGAGCATGTTGATGGAGAGGACAGAAACTGGTATTGATGGCGTGTTTGGTTTTATAAGATTCTTTAGTGTCCTTCCTGATCTTGAAGTGCAGTCCAGGTTAGCTCATTGTTGCCATAACAATGAACCTGCTGGCTGTGCATTTGATTTTCTGGGGACCTTCTAATTCAGAGGCTAAGATTATTTCTAAAGCCTTGGAACATGTAGAGGAATACACCTATTATGTTATGAAAGGTTTTGCAATTACAGGGTAAACGGAAACTATTGAAGGTGTGATAGCAACATAGGCTACAGAAGGAAACGTACAGATACTCTTTTTACCTACACCATAGAAATAAAGGCGGCTTTTAAAAGTTATTTACATGCTTGGCAGTGAGCATTCTTCTCTGTAATATTTATCACAAAACCAGGCGTAAAGTAAAATTTAGAAAAGCCCTACAGTACATGTTTTCAGCCTATCTTTTTATAGGTTTAAACAGTTCCAGCTACTGGATCTTCAAATGCGTTCAACTCCATTTCTTTCAATACTCAGAGGATAAAAAACAACCTGGTATAGGTATTTTTATTGGCATTAAGAATGGTAAACGTTTGTCTTTGGTGTGGATGGTTAAAATGTAAAATCTGACAACACGGGTCTGTAATTCTCGTAAAGCAACAAATGTTAACTTAATAGCCATCAAAATTTGAAATGAAGCATGTCCAGAAACTTTCAGTAAAGTTTTCATCAAAACTTAATTAAAGGGAGAAAAAAACAAAAAGGAGGTTTATTGTTTATTTTCTTGTTCAAGCGCCATGTGGCAGCTGCTTTACCGTTGGCCCCGAATGCCTTTAGAACGGTGTCACTGTGGGGGGAGGCGGAGGGAGGCTGATGCTGCCCTTGAAACTTACAAAGCCTGTATTAATTTAAAAAATCCAGTTTGTGTCTGCTGCAGATCAGGAGCTGACTAAGTTGGGGAGCCTCTGGTTTTCAGTAAAAATGAGATAATAATGGTTCTTCTTGTCACTTTTCAATTCATTTTCATGTTATCAGTTCATTGATTTTTTAAAATTATCTACTTTAAATATAAATTATTTCAGAAACTTTCACTTTCTCGGAAAGTCATTTGCACTTCACAGTTATGGAATTTGTTTCAGTAGCTACTGAAGGAAACTATTTCATTTGCAAGTTTTCAAACTAGTTTTTATTTTATTCCATTTTCATTGCTTTTTGAAATGCTGTTATAGATGCTTTTGTTTTATTTTAATTCTCTATAAACTTTAAAACTCTTCTGTCTGTAAAAAGTAGTGGTTAAATTAATGGGAAAAAGACATGATCTTTGCAATAGTAGAATAATTCAATTTGCATTCTGGGATAAAAGGTAAATTTTGAGCACTCAAGCATTGGTAAATCAGTACACTGAAATTTTGAATTATGCTTTAGCAAAGTCCTAAGACTTCATTCACTATAGCACATGATTGTGTTTTTATATGATTGTTAGAAATAATCAAGAAGCTTAAAAATGAAAATCTAGTTTTGGAGACTCAAATAATGCTACATAAGCTGTACTTCAATCTGTATGAAGTTCAGTTAAACATATGTGACAAATGTTCATTTCATGCCATGGATATTAGAAGCAAGGATGTTCAATATACAGAGAATTTAAATAACTAAGAAAAGGCTTCCTTAACATGTTGTCAAGCAGCGAGCCTGCTGCAGCCTGCAGACCGGTCAGGTTACCTTCTGATTGTGCGACTTGATTAAGATGTGGTATAGATTTTTATGAAGGTTTAGAAGAAAGCCATATTTCTTTTTATTGACTAGAATCCTATATAAATTGCATTATGAAAAATAGGGTAGATGCATTGAGAGAAACCTGTTCCAAGCATAATAATCTTATTTTGGGATAACCAGCATTATAGAGCACAAATACAGAAGGAAAAACTGATCAGGTTAGCCTTTTACTCTGAAAAATCTGATTTTTTTTCAGTTATTTAAAAGGAATTGCTCTAGTAATATCTCCTTATAAAATAAATAGAAATTATATCATGACAGAGATATTTGCCTGTATTTTGAATGGTTTCTTACTTAGAGATTGTAGTTAGGCTAATATGCATTGTTGTATTAATTTTATATTTATAGTAATCTGGAACTTAATTTTTTAATTAACTCACTTAAACAACGGACCAAGACAGCAATTAAGATATGAAGTATAAATTAGTCCTTTGCTATAGAAAGAATTGTCATTTTTGAAATTTTTCTTTTGAGTGAGAATTGAATGAGCTGTGTGAATGTTGTCTTATGCTGCTTGACTCTGAGCCTGGCAGGCTCTGTTGGCGTTCGCCTTATAAAAATAAGGAACCATGGAAAAAACTGTGTAAGTGTTGGCTGTGATCAATTGGAACTAATTAAATTTATTTGAAATGAAGAGTCTTCACTGGAAAAGAACAGCTGGAAAAACTGGGAAGAAAAAATTGAGTCTTGATTGAGACAATTTAAACCTTCTCGCTGTCATTTAAAAAATATGCTGTAGCTCCTTTCTATATCTCTTTTTTTTAAAGCTAATATCTATTGATCGGCTCTACAAAGCAGTGCCACGGTGTGCTTTGGTCAACATATGCACTTGCTGTTACTTAGCATTTTATCTTAAGGTTCATCAAATTTTTCCCCTTAACCACATTTTAAATTACATATCAAAGCTGTATTAGCTTTTTTCTGAGATTAATATTTTTTAATGCAGAAAAATATGAAAACATTTTATCTTTTTATATTTTATAGGATGTATTGTAAGGTACTTTCTTTTCCAATGAAATTGCTTCAGGTTTTGCAATACTCTATATGTAAAATCTGTATTAACAGCAATAATAGTATTTTCTTTCAAGTTAAATGACTGGCATTGAGATTGTTTCTAGATTATTTATAATTTCAGAGTCAAAGAATCTTACTCTAAACATTTGGGTTTCTTTCACGTGTACTTTTATTTTTAGTATTGTAATTTAAATGTTTATGTGAATATAACATCAATATTTGTAAATAATGCATGCTTATTTTCTTTACAATATTAATAGGTCAAAATTATAATGAGAACTCGCTAAAAACTGACATACATAGAAAAATTTAGATAAATCATAATCTGTTTTTTTTAAGGTAGACCCGTTAGATGACTTTGTCAACTGTCTTTATGTTGTTTCTGTCATGGTAAAGGACAGCGTTCTGTGGGGGGGAGGCGGGGGGAAGCTGCTGCATTTTAAAACAACGTCCCCTGCCTGTAGGTTAAAATTTTAGAAGGGTTTCATTCACAAACCTGCCTGGATCCATTGAAGGAAGTCACTGTATCTTTCTGAGGGTCATACTGCAGTGTCCTGCCTCTTGTTCGACACTGCGAGGGCACAAACTGACCATACACCAGGGACACGGGGTCAGCAGTCACTGACAGTGTCAGGAGACCACTGGACAGCAGGTGACTAGCCCCGCCGGCAGATTCGACTGCTTACAACAAATGAAGCCAAGATGTGTAAATCCAGGTGGATCTGTTGTATTTTTTGTAAATGTTAAATATTATTTGTTTAAAAAAAAAGATGGAAGTGCTATGGATAAAAAAAAAAAAACAAGTAAAAGAAAAGAAAAGGAAAGTAACCTCCACTGACAACTTACAATATAGTATCCAGGTACTTTACACTCAGCTCTTACAACACTTCTTTAAAGTGGGTCCAGCCGTATAGACGAGGAAGCAAGCTCTGAGGGGTCACCTTTATGAGGCCACATACCTAACAAGTCATAGACCTGGGAATTACAGTGGGTCCTGCCTGATTCCAAAGCTTCCGTGTGGTCTCCAGCACCACCCACCCTGCCTCACCTTCCCAAACTCATTGAACTTTGGCAGATTATCATTTTCTTTCAAATGTGAGGTGATAGTCGGAGTCTACCTTTATTGCTTTTAACATCAGGATAAGCCGGGTATCTGCTGGATACCCTATCTTACTGTTTAAAATGCGAACTTGTTATTCAAATGTAGGCCACAAGATTATCTCCTTAGGAAAAAAAGAATCACATATTTGTTCTTTAAGTATTCAGCCATTATTTTGGACTACTATGATATAAGTACTATTTATTACTAAACAGTTATTTTATTCCATATATATATATATAATGAAATATTTATTGTTCCGTCTTGCTTTTTGAAGTCATCAGTATAAAACAGACACCTTAACATATATTCATAAACTAAAGTCAATATCTTTAGTATATTAAGATAGAGCTGACAAGGATACCTAGTCTGAGACGAAATATTGATTTGTGCATTTTACCATTTACTAAATGTTGTATTCATAAAATGTTTATACATTTATTTTGGCTGAAAGATAGAAAATTCATTCTGTTTAAGTATGCCTAAGCTGCAAAGTGCAAAATTTACGGCATTATGTACTCAGAAATCAGAAGCACTTCCTGAGCATAGAGCCAGAGGCCTGAGTAATTAGTGAGCCACAGGGAGACTGCCACATTGTGCCCTTTCCCCTTTCATTCCTTAATTTATAATCAGCAGTCTAAAAATCAGTACTACCTCTGTGTGAGCTTTAAGGTATTCGTTCCGAATTGTGATTACTTCCCTTGCTTTTGAGTTCAGAATATTAGCTACCATGAACTATAAATTTACTACATGAAGGTTTTTAGAGAATGATAAATTACTAATGCTGCGATTTATTTACACATGTGGTTTTCATGAACACAGATACTAAGAAAAATGAAAGTGTGGATTTTATAGTTTTCTGGCTGAAGTATAGCACTCCAGATAATTTACTTTTCTATACTTTTTTTTTAATCTAGAGGAAGAAAATGTAAATTGAAATATTTTTTGTTTAGTGTTTAACACTTGGCTCTAGTTGTATGTTGACATGTTTGTTTGTTTTTTAAAAAACCCAGGCATGTGCCCTGACTGGGAATGGAACCAGCAACCCTTTGGTTCACAGGCCGGCACTCAGTCCACTGAGCCACACCAGCCAGGGCTACTGACAGGCTTTAAGTAGAGTATTTCTACATATGGTATTTGAGTGTTTCTGACAGGAATATTAAGATACAGCCAAATTAGGTCTTTTAGTCACTCACCTTTTTCCTTATATTTTCCCTCGGGGTGGTGGACTTTCCCTTTCCAGTGTTGACTCCCATTTGCATGCTAATGACTCTCAGATCTGTGTCTGTAACCCAGGCTTTCTCCTGCACCTCAGATTAATGTGCCCTCCTGCCTCAGTGTCCCATAGGTACCCGAACACCAAGGCCAGAATAAGCACATGTTTCTTCCTAAATCCCATCTCCTTTCATGTTTACATCTCTTTAAAAGAAAGAACCTGCTAAGGGGAGGGTACCATCAGCCATCCAGCATCCCAAACTAGACACCAAGGGATAATCTTGGCTTTCCCTCCCGATGATTTTTCTGCTCTCCATTTCCACAGAGAATACCTAGGTCCAGACTTTCATTTTTTTCTACTTTGGATCATTATTCTCCTGCAGCCACCTCCTCGTCTGCATTCCCTTGCCCTCCTTCGCTCATGTCTTCCGTTACTATGTGAGTTTCAGAAGCTGGTTCATCACCCTTCTTCCTCGTTAACTGCTGCTTAGTGGCTTCCCATTGATTATGGTGCAAAATCCAAACCCTTTAGCCAGACATCCAGGGTCCTTCAAAGACGGACCCCTATCTCTAGTGTCACCAGCTAAGCAACTCTGAACTCCGCCCCAGAGTGCCTCTGATGTCTCCGGTCTCATACATTGCATGTGCCCCTCCATCTAGCTGATATACTCTCACTTCTCTTACCCACGTGGCCAGGTTCTCAGGGGTCCCTTCAGATTAGCTTCGGTGTCACCGTCTTCCCTAATCCCTCCGTTTTCCCGAATCCCTCCGGACCCCTCTTCTGTCAGCTCTCCCGGTGGGCTGTGTGCACGCCTGCCCTTGCCCTCTGTGGTACTGTTAAGTGACCATTTCACTGGCCCTCTCCAAGTCAAGTGTGGGCGTGTGACTTCCACCTCTTTGTGTTTCTAGCTCTCAAATAGTGCCCTGGTACATAGCATCTTCTCAATTCATGCTCAGTGAATAAATGATTGATTTAGCGAACCTGTAACATAACTCATCTTTCAAATAGCACTCCTTATATAATATATGCTATGTATACACATATTTTTCACTGTATATTTTCTATTCCTATATAACATATGTGTGTATATATACATATGTGTACATATACATATATGAGTGTATATGTGTACACACACACACACACACATATATATCTCCTTAACGTTCCCCCTGCTTCTTAGTGAGTATTCAGTGGCTCAAAAAGCATTTATAACAGATTAGTGAGAGAATATAGACTAATTTCCAACTAAACTGCCTCTTGATGCTGTGAAAATGAGACCCGGAACAGATCTATGAGCATGATTAGGCCACTGAATTTGGAACTGTTGATCCCATTTAAAAGTTTGGCTTTTTTCTTGGAAATAATGTGCCTTCAAAATTAGGGAAAGATGTGATCCATAGGCTTTATATGAGAAAAGACGTGGAAAACTACCTGGGACTAATGTGTTTTGTAACTTAAATGTTGATCGGAGGGGATGTCTCCTGTGGGATGTGCAGGCAGAGGGACAAACCCTCAGAACTCTTGCAAAGTCGCGCCCCTGTCTGTGGTCCGTGTTGATGCAGGTGGTGCAGATGTGCTGATGGGTGACGGTCACCGTTCGCCCAGGTCTGAATCCCTATTGTGGTGGCTCTCTTTTTATCCTTGCTTTTCTTCCTTCTTTGCGGATCTCCTCCATGGCCCTGGGGGCTGTGCCGCCTCGTTTCTGGGCCAGCCCTGTCAACGAAAACCCCAAATCTCATGGTTTTTCTGGAGCTAGAGATTCCAAGGTAGCTGTTCTCCAGGAGCTCCCTGTGGGGCTCGGTGGCCTGTGTGGGAGGTGGAAAGAGCGGAAGCAGGAGGACGCTCAGAGGAAGGAGAGAAATGCAGTTTTTCCAGGCTTGACATTTAAACCCCACGAAGGGTGAGAGTGTGGAATCACGTGAGTGATGGTGTACACAGTGTTTTTGTGGCATTCCTCTGGGCGTCTGCAGTCAGTTATTCAGCACTAAGAAAACTTGGTTTTTGTCGTCTATTGAAAATTGGAAGTTACACACTCCAGTGTAATGCGCTCAGGCTTGTGTTTAAAGGCTTGGCCTTTAAGGAGAAAGCACAGAGGGAAAAGAGGCAAGAATGAGGACAAAGAATGGCTAATAAATACCGTTCAAATGTTCAGTTCCTCTTTTAAAATTTTTATACTTTTACAAATGGGAAATCTACTTAATGTCTATGTATTTTGACCAGGAAAGTGTGTACTTAAATGAATTAAATATAGTGATGTATCAGAGGTGCCATAACATCAATTAATCAACTGTTGCCTTGGCACCTGGTCGTTCATAAAGAGATTTTCTAATAATTGCACTTTTATTTTTTAATGTGGGTATGTATAGTCTGCTTGCATACAACACTTCTGCAAGAAGTTGGCCAAATAAACAATCATTTCCATTAGCAAACTCATCTAAAAGAATACATTTAAAACTCAGGGACATAAAATAATAATTAGCACAATAGCTCACAATAGCTCATTGAGTGCCTACTGGGTGTCAGTCTGTGTCCCCGGCCCTTTTTGACCCTCACAGCAACTCACTGTCTGAAGCCTCATCCTCACTTCCATTTGACGGGACAGGAGGAGGGGCCCGGAGGGGCTCAGCCACTCTGCGCAGAAGGGCCGCAGACAGGAGGAAGTGGCAGAGTCCCGGTTTGAATCCAGGTCATTCAGATCTGTGTTCTTAAATGGAAGTCATTTATTCAAAACCGTGAGATTTTATAAACCTCATAAGAAAATAAAGAAACGAATGTATTCATTTGACATGTCATTTTCTCTTTGTGTGATATAGAATCTTCTATTTTAATTTTTCATATAGCTGAATTTTTTATGTAGTACAAGGAAATAGTTACAACATGAAGAAAATACTTCCCATTTTCTTTCAAAATAAACGGAAGTAATTAGTACAGGAAGATAGTTGTATGTCTTTTCAAGTTAAAATTAGAATTCTTTTATGTTCATATAAAATTGCACACATCAGTGCACCAGCACATAGACAGTGTTGGATCACAGACCTACTAAGCTTTGGTTTTCAGATTTTTATACAAATATGTGTGTATATATATTTGATAAATTTAGACTACGTAGGAAAAAGCAGAAATACTTAGATAAGAATGGAGAGGCTGTTGGGAAAGAAAGGCTTTCGTGTGAGTGGGTAACCTTCAGGATGAACTTAAAGTCCGGCTGTTTGTGAGCCGTGTGATAACACCTCGCAAGTGAAAACGGATTGCCTTAGATGGTGGCACACCATTGTATATCTGTATATTACATGAACGGTTCTTATAATTGATAACAAACCTATAGGACCAAAAGTTGTAATTCAAAAAGTAATGACAACGATGTCTCATAATTCACAGACTCTGTGTCACACCCGTGAATGATCACTTTTACTGTGCAAACCGCGTTACAGGGGAAAAGCAGGTTTTAAAATGGATGTGGGGCTTTGAAGAGTTCTTCCTGAGATTTTATAGTTATTTTTAATACACAAAGATAAGCTAATTGGCTACCATGCTTGAATAATTTCCCCATGATTTAATGAATTAAAATTAATTGTCAAATATAAAGGCTTTTTTTTTTTACTCTTAATTTTAAATTTTTAATCATAAATGAAAGTTAAGGTTTACTTGAGGCGAAGACAGTCATGGACCTGTATGTATTTTCTCCTCACTCACATGGTGTCCCAGGAAGAGTTCTCCCTCATAAATAAGATAAAAATCAAGTGGAATTTTTACCCATCTCTCTCTCTCTCTCTCTCTCTCTCTTTCTTTTTTAAATAACTATCCATTCTAAATGAAGATAGGTGACTTAAATGGTATAAACCTAATTTAAAAGGATTCAGGGAACCTGTACCAGCTACCCTCTCTTTGTTTATCCTTTTTTGTATATTTTCTGTGCCTTTTGTACCACCTAAACAAAGTGGAAGGAGTGTATCATTTAATTCAATGAAAACACTAATAACGCACCTTGTATCTTTCTATCAGCACATTCCAGGGAGGACCGAACACAGCGAGCACTGAGTTGACAAGGTCAGGTCTGATTTTCCCACAGACCTGGCACATTCCCACATAGCTGTGCACACGCACATGCATGACATATGTGCTCCCATGAGAGACTGTAGGTGAGAGAGTCCCGAGAACTGGGATCAGTTAAGAGTGGGAATTGCAAGTGAGGTAAGCCTGCATTGGGGGCAGAGGTGGACAGACTTGGGAAAAGCTTTGGGTAAAATTCTTCATTTAGAGACTTTGAAATGGAGATTCTGGAGGGCGAGGAGAATGGCCAGGAGCGAGGGTCTCTTGCCACCAGGTCGGCATGCTCCATGGAGCGTAGCAGATTCAACATCATGTGCTCCATGCTGCATTCCAGCAGGGCTTATGATGAACGGGCAGGGGAAGGGTTGAAAATGCCGATGGAGCGTATTGGCTTCATGCCCGATGTGCTCAATTCTACTTTCATGGTCTTTTTTTTTTTTTTTTTTCATTCAACAGGTATTTTTGAGCACCTGCTAGGTATTGAACACTTACCAGATACTGAGTATAGGGTGGATTTTTGTGCTCCAAAGGGCAAGACTCGTCACTGTGGTGTTTATTATTTGTTCGGAGAGTCTTACCTGAAGAACTGTTATTTGTGAAGGCTTATTAATACACTCGTGTTTCTGTGATGTGAAACTTATATTTCATATGTATGTCTAAAAGTGAATCTATAGATTTCCCAGAAATGGAAAAATAAAATGAAAAAATGAGACAGATTAAAACCAACTAGATGAAAAGCTGCTCTGCAACAGTGAATATATAATTAGCGTATTTTAAAATATATACGGCTGTGGTGTCTCACTGTGTCCAGACTTCAGCTTCCCTGCTTATTTGCTGTGTGGCCTTCGCGCGGGACCGGGCCGTGCCAAGCCTGTTTCCTCACCTGCAGCGGGAGGAGAGTAAGCTTGTCAGGAGGAGCAAGTGAGTGACGCACCTCTCTTAGCAGAGGGTCTGGCAGGTGACACGCACTGCAGTAATGTTCCAGCCTCTCTTCTCTTCCTCATTTCCATCATCACCCTTAAGCAATTTGCCTTAATAAATACAGTAAATGGTGCGAAACTAACTTATTACTCAGTTCTTCTAGATGACTGCTGTTTATTCTAGGTAGTTTGATCATCACTTCCAGGAATATAAACTGACTAAAAACATGTTTATACTTTATAGATAGAGAAATAAGCTACATCTAAAGTTTTTTTGCAAATTTTCAGAAATTTCTAAACGTTGGCTCATGAAATATAGTTATGATATTTTCTTAAGTACTTTTATATTGGTTTCTTTTTACCACATTGTCTGAGTTGACTCTGACCAAGAAGAGTGAATCATTTGATGAAATAAAAATACAGACAGCCTTAGAAGGAGATATTTGTTTATAGTTAAGGTAGCGAAGGGAGAGTGAGTTTGCATGTAGAGACCTGTTTGGCCCGTGGGGACCAGCGAGGAATGGGAGGGAGAGAAAGATGCAGATACGATTCCCGAAGATTCCGATAGAACCATTTAGTTGAGTCACTGCTGGATCCAGGCAAGCATATTTAAAAGAGGGTAAAACCTAGAGGGCAAAAGAGAATCTTCAGCACTGTCAGTAATGGCCTTGCCAAGAAAGAGAAGCAAGAAGCATTAATGAAGCTATCACATTTGCACAGGGGGCTTGCTTATTAGCTCAGTTTTTGAAAGCGTATGTTCAAAAGTAGAATAAGGTATATCACACCAAAATATCAGTGGAATGTGAGAGTAGAATAAAGACATCTTCAGAAACGCAACATCTTGAAAAAGAAAATAATAATGTACCTCATGCTCTTTTATCAGAGCTAGAGAAGGCAGTGCTCCATCGAAATCAGGGAGTAACAGGAAAGAGGAAATCTGGGTGCAGTGGTCCAGGTGACATAGTCTATGAAGTCTGGCTCCCTATTTGTTGTAGGCTTGCAAACCATATCCCACTGGATCCTGAGCCGTCATCTCTTGAAACATAACCTCAGGAGCCTAGCCACCCTGAGGGTCGCATGGAGAAGAGAATTCTGGGAGAAAAGCCTTTGTATTTCAGGGTCTGGCAGCACCTCCTCATGGGAAGGGTCTTAACCGTGATCGGATTAATTTTACTGAGGTTTCTTCAAATGCATTGAACTATATTCCAGATGTTTGGCAAGGTCTAACTGTCTTCCTTCCCAGGTGGGCTTAATTTCTGCTCCCTAGCCCTTTCCCCATTTTCCAGATTGACACAACAGAATGAGGATTTGGAGGTTAATTATGGAAACCTGTAGAAAACCAGGTAAAGAACAACAGCAAAAGACAATTATTAGCTGCGGGGAGGGAAAAAGGTAACACTGAGAAGGTTGTCATGATTGACAAACCGTGTGTTTGGGCTGTGAACAGCATGCACATCATCCTGAAAATATAAACATGGATGATGACAGTTTTAATAATGGAGGAGGAAGGCAGAACACTGTGTGTGTGTGAACATGGTGTGCCTGTGTGTGTGAATACGTGTGTGTGTCTGTGTGTGTACAGTGTGTGAGAGAGAGAGAGAGAGAGAGAGAGAGACATGGCCAAGCAAATTGTGTATATGAAACAGAACCCAGTTTGCATAGTGAGGAATTATAAGTCTACAAATAAAATAAGCCTAAAACCGAAAAATTGGAAAGTAGCAACACAGGATTTTCCAAAGTGGGTTTCGCAGCGTGAGCAACGGGGATGTGGTCAGGGGATGCTGCTTTCCTGCACTAACTTGCAGAACTGTTTAAGTCTTTAAACAGCGTATCATTTTATAAATAAAACTAAATGTAAATATAGAAAATTTAAAAGTAGAACAGGCGAGCACAGAACTAAAGGTGATAGTGAAAGGCGACGTAAAATAATGTCACCAAGTCCAAGCCCGAATGAAGGAGCAGTAAGCAGAGCGTGTCCTGCCCACCCTCTCCCCGCGCTGTTCTCCTGGCGCTGTTCCCGAGCAGAGGAAGACAGGACGGTCCCCTAGGCTGTGGGACAGCGGAGGCTAGGAAGAGGGGGCGGGTCATTAAAAAACGCTTACTTGACGCGGGTAGAAGAGGGAAGGGGATGTAGATATTTTAAGTTGTTTTTTTCATATTCTAGTGGACGGCATTGAAGGGTTATAAAAACTTGTTTCAGTGATAACAGAATCACTCTTGGTTAATTTTGAAAAAGAAAATGAAAATCTGCAGATGGACAGAAGTCTTTATTTTTAAAAATGGGGATACCATATGTTTTGGACCATAAGACACACCTAGGTTTTAGGAAAGGAAAATAGGGAAAAAAAAATTTGAAGCAAAAAGTGTGGTAAAATATTTAATAACGTAAATAACATAATATTTCACCAATGCAAGCCAGGTAAGCTACATTCAGACTATAAGATGCACCCCCGTTTTCCTCCCAAATTCGGGGGGGGGTGCATCTTATAGTCTGAAAAATACGGTAAATCGGATCTAGGACACTCTGAACTGGTTAGTGTGCTTTCAGATATACTGAAAATCTGCAGTAGATTTTAAAGTATGATTTGGGAGCACCTGGAAGAAAAAGTGAGAATCAGTACCAGCGCCCTGCACCTCCCCACAGGCCTGGATTTCATCCCAGTGTTTCAGTTGTGTTGATTTTGTTACCATCCATCACCTAAAATAATTTTGATGTTTTGGTGCAAGATGTGCGCGATTTATCATGAAGCGACATTTATACTCTTCTGTGGTTTTCACTGCATACAATACACCATGGAACCTATCATTCTTCTGTTCATGGAAAGCTATTTCTCATGATGAATTTGGATTTTTTTAGAATTTGGTTTGACATCACTTTATTGCCATTACCTGCACAAGTATCATCGCTAACGCCTTCCTCACTATTTTCTCATGATGAATTTACCGACTGACTTCGAGGTTAGGGAAGAGAACTTCTGAAAAACAGGAAACGGTCTATAAAGAAAATCCCAGCAATGCAGCCCAAGGTTCAGCAGGACCACAAATAAACCTGCCAGCGGTAGAAATCACTGCTGCTGTGCCACCCACAAGTCACCTTGTACGTTTGGTACTTGTGACGCTAAAGCATGTGACTCAATTACCTTTTTTTATGTGGAAGTTTTTGCATGTCCAGTAAACAGATAATCTTTAGAGGGCCTGGCCTGATGTCACAGCACACTTTTCACTGTGTAATGTACAGAGAGCGGTGTTCACTCTTGGTAGCACACTGGCATATCTGGCCGATGTCGGCCCCCTCAGAAGCGTGGTCTTCAGTGTAGCCAAACAGGCCTGGGACGTCCCTGTAAGGTCCGTGATACACTCATTAAGCATCATTGAACTTGAGGGAATTAGGCAGGAAAAGAGCGGGGGAGGGAAAAGCTTTCCAAGCAGAACCCAGGCTTGGGAGGCGAGAGCAGTAAGTGAGGTAGCTGTGCAGGGAGTGGGAGTGGCTCACTGTGCATTTGTGTGCAGCAGGGTGCGGAGGGGACTGATGAAGGGTGAGGCTGAAGAGGAGGCCAGGCGATGACAGGCGTCGTGTGTCAGGCTCAGCGGCTTCATCCGTATTCAGGGGACAGTCAGGAACCATTGGAGGATTTTACGCCAGGTAAAGGGATCATTTGATTTGCCATTAGTCAGAACACACTGGCAGTGTGTGCTGAGTGTGTGTGGCTCAGTGCAAGTGCGGGCTCTCAGCTAACGAGGGCAGGGAGCGCAGTGAGGAGGACGGCGCAGCGCAGCCGCGGAGGGCCTGGACGAAGGTGCTGCAAATACAGCTCGTGAGATGCCTACCCAAGATAACCGAGAGCCGAATAATACTCTGCCCTTTCCTGGAGTGCTCTTTGTTTAATTACGTTTAAAACATTTAATTATCTGAAGTTCTCTAGGTTTACAACCAAAATAAGCTAGCTGTTACCTAATATTTCACAAAACATTCCAATATGAATGCTTACGTTTACAAATATCGAAGTAAAATGATTTACGTTGTGGCCTTAAGTGCGTTGTTACGAGTGTAGTGTAGAGAACATTAGTGTCGTTCGCATACTGTGTAACATCCCCCCACTGTTGCTATGGTATCACGGAGTTGGAAAGACCGAATTCATAGTCTAGGAGCTACACTCTAGACCAGTCTTTTATCCAGTGCTAGCAATTGCTCAGACTGCAAAACTTCACATAAAGATCATCTGACCTCTGCTTGCACACTGCATTACTTTTCTATTGCTATGTGACAAATTTCCACAAATGTTGCAGTTTGAAATACTCTCACAGTTCCTGAGGGTCAGGAGTCCGGCGGGGCTTAGCTGTGTCCTCTGCTCTGCATCTCCCAGGCTGCACTCAAGGTATTGGCCAGGGCTGGGTATCATTGAGGCTCCGGGCCCTCTTCCGATCCCACACGCGATTCGGCCGAATGCAGCTCCTTGCAGGTGTGTGACTGAGCTCCTCAGCTTCTGGAGGCTGTCACAGTCCCTGCCACGCGGCCCTCTCCATAGGCATTTCCCACCTTAGCAGCTGCTTCTTCAAAGTCAGCAGGGCAGTCCTTCTCCGCATGGTTACTATAACCCCGTCATGAGAGTGCCGTGCAATGTAACCGCTCGTGGGAGTGGCCTGCCATCACTTCATTGAGTGCTGTGGGTTAGAAGCAAGTCCCAGCTCTCTGCGAACACTCAGGGGAGGGGACGATACAGGACATGACTCACTGGGGCTCGCCTTTAGGGCAGTGTGGGGCTCACTGTTTGCACTATCATCCTCCCTTTTTTTGCTTGGGGTGTGTGTGTTTGAGAGGGAAAGAGAGAGAATTTCTCTTATATCCTCTCTTTGTCCTTAAACTTCTCATATGATATAATTTCTAGCCCCTTCCTTCTTCAGTTGTCTGTCCATACTGCAGGCTGTCAGTAACGTCTTCAGAACTTGCACCCGGAACTGACCGGACTACCACTGGCAGACCAGCACAGGTGTTACGGGACTATTGCTTTCCTTTATCCGGATTCCATAATTCTAAAATTAGGTTGTTTTCTTTTGGAAGCTTCCCATATTTTTGACTGCTACTAAATATGAAATCACCTAAATTTTATTTTTATGAGTAGTGCTGTTAATTCAAATCTTTCCGATTTAGAAACAGGAGTTGATGTTTTGATGTTTATCCTCTTTGATTTCCGTCTTGTTGACTTTAGCCTATCATTCAGACTAGGGGATTTTCACTGCCGTCCAGTGGATTAGTTGCTCCTTCAGCTTCAGGTCCCCGGTGAAGGGGATGAACCAGACTTCTAGATGTCATATGCAAACCAGTGCACTGTGGACTAGGCCCCCCCAGACTGCTGGAGCACCTGGTGAGGGAGGTGTTTCACCCCGGCACCACCTCTTCCATTACCACGCAGGCTCAGCTTTTCAACTAAGTGCCAACCAGCCCTTTTGCCGTGTTGCCCAGCTCAGCTGTCCCTCGCTTGTTCACGCAAACGCTCCCAGAGATTTCTTCCGATGCCTTGCAGAGTCAGAATGCATGGCGTGTGTGGACAGTAGAGGTAAAGATAATGAGTTTTAAATTTGTGGTATTGAGTCAGCCCTACAAGCCTTGCAAGAGATTTTAAATCATTCTTGAAAGGCATTGAGTTGCAGCGATGTTGGAAATGTGTAATTTTTTAATTAGCAGTGATTATCTTTAGGGGGTTCCTGGGTCGCCTCCAGCATTGCTGCTTGGATGGTTGTCGTATGATGGGGCAGTTGACCATTTGCCCATGGGTATCAAAAGGTTGTATACACATCTCAACAATGTATAAACATTTCTGCTTCTGACTTTGCATAGGTTGTGATTTTCATGGCAAATATGTGCTGATGGAGTATTTATAAGAATGCGCAAATGTTTGATTGGCTTGATTTAAAATTTAGATCCCGTGTTACGATGCTTTAGCAAAGGTGCAGGAGAACAGGTATGTATGAGATTGTTTATGCTCTATGTTATTTTAAAATATCACTTTAAGAAACCTTAGTTTGGGATAGAAAAATAAGAATGTGAGCCCCTCTGGTATTAATCTTTTGATTCTTTTTGATATTTAGCTATTTGCAGTTGCCCACAGGATTCGTGAAATATATAAACGACCTTACTTATTTATACATATATTGTATACTTTTTGAGAATAATTTCTTTAAATATGAGGTATAATTTTAAACCTGCATAAGTTTAATTTTAAAGAAAAGAAGAAAATGTGAAGACTAAGAGAAAGTAGTCAAATAGCCAGCCTCCTTATAACATTTTATTAACTGGCTGAAGCCAAATTTAACAGATTTTTTCGTATTCTCTTCCAACTGTAGTTGGTTTTTTTTGAAGCAAAGGCAACAGGTGCCATAACAGTATTTTCCTCTCATCTCTGGCCAGGATTCACCTCAACTTTGGTGAAGGGTGAAAATGTAGAACAAATGAAACCATCTGCCACTCCTAACCCACTAGCCCCTGAGCCACTGTTGGGGACAATGCTGGGACCACGCACATCAGCCCAGGAGGCGCTCCTGCTGGGCCTCATTACGCAGAGTGAGGGCACATCCTGTGAGCACACATTTCGGGATGCAATGCCCTCCCCAGACAGTCGCACAGAGATCAAAGAAGCTTTTAATTTGCGTTTAATTGCTCCTTGAGAAACCCTCCACCATATCTAGCAACAGCTACTATATAAAAAACAGCCACATAAGTATGTCTTTTTTTTAAAAAATGTGAGATACACTTAATCTCTTCAAATGCTAAATGAAATTTTTAATTCTTTCTTGCATCTCTCTTAATCTCTTTCTCATAAATTATAAGTAAAAGTAGATAATATGAACAGAAAGGATTATTTTGTCGTTGGTGATATATGCTTTGTAATAATTTTCATTTCTTTGAAAGAAACCTTTCAAATAAAACTTCTAAGAAGATGTTTTAGCCCATTTGTCAGTGGGAAATTTTATACCAATGTGAAACTTAGAGTAAATCGATACTATTTTCCTGAGACTGTTTTCATTAGAATTTTAATAAGCCTGTAACTTTTATTTGTATATTAATTCTTTTGTGAACTTGTAGACTTTAACAAAAAAAATCACTAAGTATCTTATAGTCAAAGGCGACTGATAAACATCTGTCACAACAAATTTGCATAAATAACTTGTGCTTTGTCGGGTTTATGAGTTGGCATCTGTTTGAATGACAGATGTGACTGCAGTTAAGTGTAATTTAATTTGGGATTGTTAATCCGAAAGGGGCTCACATTTTCCTCATTTGAATTTAAAAGCAAATGTGGTTATAGCCATTGATATGATCGGCTCCTTCCTTGGTGAAGAAGCGCGGACCCATAAGGCTTCAAATCCTTTGGGTGGAGCTTTTTAGGGGTATGACCTATGAAGGTATCTCAGAATTAGTCATCGTGACCATTTTTTGAGCCATTGTGACCAGTCAGAAAAGAAGTCTATCGATTAGCAATGGCTGACATTTCAAAATGGCCACATAGAAAAATGTTATTGGATTTATTAATGTTTCTCATCAACTGTAATCACCAAGAAATTTCAGGAAAAATGTCACAAGCTGAATCTGTTTAACAATTTGCTATTGTAAAATTTTAAACAAGTTTTATAACCTCTAATTTTTGATTAGTGTATTAAAAATGGTGCTTTATCAAATCATGACTTAGTGGACTTATGAAAAAACATATGGGAAAAGTAAGTGAAAAAATAGCTTGGGAATTAGGTTTATATATTGCAAGATTTTGATTTTGATTGAGGTGAAATTCATGTAACATAAATTTAACCATTTGAGAGTGAACTATTTGATTTGTTTTAAAAGTAGTCTTTAAGAGCTGACATACTTCTGTTGTATGATAGATACAGCTATATGTCAGTGTACAGTGAAGAAACTAGAACATTCTATTCAGGAAAAACTCTTAAGAGATATTTAAGAATTTGCATCTTAACCAGCACATTTATTTAATAATTTTGATCTTAGGGCACACTCAGCATTGTGAACATCAAAATTGTCTCTATAGTAAAAAGGTTTTTATTTTTAAAAAGTTGCACGAATTACTTCTGATGGTGAGGAAAGAAGCTCTGCTCCATTTCCATTAGGGCGTGGAATCGAGAGACAAAAGGGATTATCCTAAAACAGGAACAAGGGAGAAAAGGGAGAGATTGTCAAAAGAGAGTCTTCAGTGACATTTAATCAGTGGGTTCTTCCAGAGAAATGAAGGATTCTACAATGGAACAATAAGGGAGAACAATAGAAAATAATGAGTGAACCAAAATGATCAAGAGACATAAAAGAAAGAAAGATGAAAAGAAAGGAGAAAAATCTTTTTAAATCAATGCTCTGAATGCAGACCTAATGAAGGGGCCTGGGACTTTAGTTCCCATCACTGCTAGTCTTCCTCACAGGAAAAGCATTTTTTGTAAGGCTGCCGTCACTGTTGCTGCCTCCACGTAGTGGCGAGACAGGTCCCTCGACACTTGAACTTCATGAATCCATTACCAGCTTACATAAGTTGACTGGGTTTTGTTCAGGGGCTCAGGTGTTGAGGAAGGCCACAGCCAAAGGGAACTGCGGCGCCACTTCATGATTTGGAGTTAGTTTCTGCTTTCATCGCAGCAATGAGTGTGAAGTCCTGCCATACAACGGTATCAGGAAAAGCCTGGTTCGTTCCTGAACAGGGCAGAAAGGGAAGTTTTGTCCTCATTTTGATATTTAGAGTTGCTGAATGAGAATGCACTGTGTCCAAATGCATCCCCGTGTGTCTCTGTAAGGTGTACAAGACTCTGCCTGTGTTGACAAAACAGCACTGCCCTGACTTGTTAGGATTATAAGCAGGGTGTTGCTTTTGTTGGCTTGGGGAGTGGCAGACAAAACTTTACCCACATTTAAACTAAATGCAGCTTATTCATTTTAAAGATTTCAAAAGAACGTGATTTTGCCAATAATCTTGTTATTTTGTTGTATTTTCACAACTCCAAATATAGATTTTATTTATTTATTTTTAGAGAGAGGGGAAGGGAGGGAAAAAGAGAGGGAGAGAAACAGCAACGTATGGTTGCCTCTCACTTGGCCCTCACTGGGGATCTGGCCCGCAACCCAGGCATGTGCCCTGACTGGGAATCGAACCGGGACCCTTTGGTTCCCAGCCCGCGCTCAATCCACTGAGCTATACCAGCCAGGGCACAACTCCAAATATAGAGGACTGTCTACTGATTTGTTGATAAAGTAATAATTGCTACTATTTATTATTGCATATTAGAAACTGGATGCTTTATCTCATCTCCTTAACCCTAAAAATGTATATATATTTAATGTATATAAATGATATATAATATAATTATAACATATGATTGTAATTCTATAAAATCATATAAATTATAAGTATATAATTAATTATATAAATATGTAATTATATATTTACTAAATATTAGATATATAGATATATTTATCTATATGTTGTCTACATTTTAGAGGTAAGGAAATTCAAGCTCAGAGAGGTTAAGATTATTTCTCAAGTTCACTCTGGTGGATGCAGAAAGACTAGAATTCAAACTTGGTTGATAACACCAGAGCTTGGACTCTTTCTAGGATGCCACACCACCTAATATATGTAGAATACCTAGAGTCGTGCCTGGGAGGTGATACTCATTCAAAGAGTTGTCTTTCTGACTGCCAGGGGCGGGGAAACAGACATAGGTCCTCACGCAGATGCACAGTCCTGTAAGTAACCGTGGAAGGGTCCGGAAATACTTTCTGGACAGTTGGGCCTTCAGCCGGCAAGAGACCTGCAATTAGAAGTTACTTATAATTTATCAATTCATTGATCGTGTCCTGTAAGAAAGCATCTGGGCTACATCTTTTCTAGTAAGTAACAATGGCCATCTGTTCTAGTGCCTATCTCAGAAATATCAAGAGGTTAGCATTAATTTCATATTACCAGAATAATTCTTATACTTCTAAGCCATTCTGAGGATATTTAATGTAAAGGTTTAAACAAGTCTATTACAAGTATAAATGTTCAAATGTGAAAAACACACACATATGCATACACATATGTGGACATATGAATATATTTAGATTGCTGATTATCTGTGGAGATTTATATTTATTCATTCACAATAAAAATGTAGGTACATTTATTGATGAATTTATTGTTTCAGCTAAATCAGTGCTTTAGCATGATTTTATTTTTCAAAAATTATTTTCTATACTTTTCCTTATACTGAGAATTGACATGCTGGCAGGTTCTAACCTTAAGTTACCATGTTTGTCCTACATAAACATGCAAATAGATTTAAATTCATTCAATTATTAGTAAACTTGTAAACATTAGTTATTGGTTTATGGAGAAATGAGGAGCTCAGGCAAAATATGAAAATTTCCTAAAAAGCTTATTTTCCTTTTTTATGTATGGAGTTTTAAGTACTTTTTAACGTTATAAGAATAATATGAGCCCTGGCTGGTGTAGCTCAGTGGATTGAGCGCGGGCTGGGAACCAGAGGGTCCCGGTTCGATTCCCCGTCAGGGCACATGCCTGGGTTGCGGGCCGGGTCCCCGGTGAGGGCCATGTGAGAGGCAACCATACATTGCTGTTTCTCTCCCTCTCTGTCTCCCTCCCTTCCCCTCTCCCTAAAATAAATAAATAAAATCTTTAAAAAAAAAAAAAAAAGAAGAATATGAATTCCCTTGCAGAAATTTTAGAAAAAGAAATGTGGAATACCCCTGCCTTACACAGTAGCTATTAACATAGTGCTGAATTTCTTTGTCTTTTTTCTATGCATTTTTAAAGTTGTAAGTAATGCACAGTTTTCTGTCCTGATGTTTTCTCCTCTACTTAGCCTTATAGCATAAGCATTATTATTAACTTTGATTTGAATAGTTTAAAAGGTTGGATGAGGTATACACAAATAATTTGCCTTTTTATTTTTTGTATCTTTCAGGAGGCTTTTCTTATTTAACATAAGCAAAAAATGAAATACACAGACAAAAACAGTCATCGTTGATAGATTAAAGGCCCTGTTTTATTTGACGTAGTTAATTTAAATGTATTTTATTTAATCAATTAGCTGATTTTAATTACCATGTCACACCTGAACCCACCACACCATCTAAACCAAGAACCGTGGTCTTGCCTATCACTCATATCCACATGTGTGTTCTTCCCTACTCCACCCCCCCGCCTGCTCCCGGAAATACCCACTCTTCTGAATTTTGTGTCTGTTGTTTCCTTGCTTTGTGTTTATTCGTTTTGTCTCGTCTATAGGCGTGCCTAAAAATATATCACTTAGTTCCATCTGTTTAAACTTTATAAAAGCTGTCACAGTGTATACAGTCTTTCAGTACTTTCATTGTTTCCTTTATATTTTTGTAAAATACTTTGCATTCCCAAGATTCATCGATGTTGCCTGTAGTTGCAATTCAGGCATTTTTGCTAGTTCCATATAGTAAGTAGTGGGGAAACATCGTCTGTTTACTCGTGTGTCTGTCAGTGGATGTCTGAGTTACTGGGGTTTCTGTCGTTGCTCTTACAAGCAGTGCTGCGGTGGACACTCTCAGCCACGTCTTCAATGCACATGTGGTTTCCCTCGACTATATACGTAGGACTAGAATTTGCTGTGCTTTAGGGTGTGCAAATGATCGACTTCATCACATAGAGTCAAATTCTTATCCAAAGCGTATGACAGTTGACATGTACAGTTTTGGCACTTGAAAGAGTAGAAAATGACATCCTATTGTCCCTCGGGTGCGCTCACGTGCTTACCGATGACTTGAGCATGCGTGTTTCCTCTTCTGAGAAAAGCCTGTTCAAGTCTTTTGCCCATTTTTTTCATTGGATCATTTGTCTTTCTAATTGCATTTAGAATACTAATAGTTTGTCAATTATATTCATAACAAATATCTTCCCTTGATTTGTATCTGGTATTTACATTTCTTTAAGATAGCTTTGGTAAAAAGTTGTTTAGGATTTTTATGTAATTTAATTTATCCATCTTTCCTTTTGACTAGTGCTTTTAGGAACTTAATAATTAAGTTTTCCTTAGGTTATCATCTGTTTTTAGTCCAAAAGTTTTAAACTTTTATTACTGACATGTAAGTTCTTAATCTACCTGCAACTGCTTCTTGTGTATGATATGAGGTAGAGTTCCAGTTTCATTTTTATTTTTACAAATGACTTTTTTCCATGATATATGTATAATTTTTTCTTTTCTTTTTAAAGATTTTTTCAATGACAGTTTACATTTGATATTACTTTGTGTAAGTTTCAGGAGTACAGCACAGTGGTGAGAGTGTCGCATACTTAGAAAGTGTTCCCTCCGATGTTTTCACTGCCCGCCTGACGCAATGCGTATGTGTCTTAACTCTGTGTTTTGGCTCCTTATTTTATTCTGTTAGTAAATTTACCTATTCCTTCCCCCAAATATGCTGTTTTGATTACTAAAGCTTTATAATTAGTCTTTATATCCAATAGTGCATATAGGGCACCTCCCTCTTCTTCTTCAGAAGTGTTTTGGTTATTCTTGGCTCTTTGTTCTTCCATAAAACATTTTACAGTCAAATTAATTATTCATCACAGGCTGTGCTGGAAAACCTCTGCCTTTCCCTCTGTGCGCCTGCTTCTGTAAAACTCCCGACTCTGAGAGCAGAGCAGAAATACCTGCTCTTTGCAAATGAACATATGCCGCAGAGAGGGAGGGGGGCTGAGCTCCTCATGGCACATTCCATACACCGGACTCATCCACCAGAAAAGTCATTCTGGTGCCCCTGGGAAACCCGGAGTGCAGGATGGGCCAGGGGGCAGGGGCAGCTTAGGGAAGATCTCTTCCAGGAAACTGGAGGAACGGTGAGCAAGACCTCCCCCAACTTCCAACAATTTTCTAAAATTTCTAAGACTTACTCCATAGAGATAATAACTGTTCCCTGAGCACTGAGTTGGAGCAGATGGTCCTTTGTGTATATTTACTGTACTGACCAAATCCACTTCTATTTTTGTAAAGATCCTCTAACTTCCAAAATCTCTTTTTATTTAAATAAGAATAATCCACATTTTACTTACGCAGAACACTTATTGTTTGTTTTTATTTCTAGGCTCTTATCCTACAATCGCCAAGCCTTTTCTGTATTGATACCTATGACATATGACAAAGTATTGAGTAGCCTTCTGTTCATCTTGAGATTTCTTAAACAAAACAATACTTTGAAGCAAGAGTTTAATGTCATTTTTTTGTCTTCCCTTACTCTTCCCTTGGTGTATTTTTGAGAAATAGAGATTATTAGCTGAGACCACAACTATTCTATAGTTTTTGCTTTTGGCTACCCTTCCCCCTTATATAATTCTTTTTGTAACCCGGAAGGAGAAAGTTATATCACAGGAGGGAGATGTCTGCTTTTATTCCTTTCTAATAGCTGGCACTGGGCCCTATTAGAATATGTCAGTTACCTCATCCTCGGAGTGACTTAAATTCTGTGGGTGGTTTTGGCCCTTTGATACTAAACTCCTTTATTGGTTCATTACCAAGCATTCCAGAGAAATTACCTTCCTTCGAGGCAACATAGAGGGCTTCTTAATTCTTTCATGCTATCCAGAAAGGAAAGCACTATGCAATAATTTTTGATTTAGTGTTTTCCCTTGGAGCCTAGAACTCTTAAGTGGACCACGAGCACAGAACATTGGCAGCAGTAAGCTTCATGCACATATTCTGACACATACATACATAAAGACATATTGGCAGCCGAAAATCTTATGTACACACTCAGACACACATATATGCACATGTGTACCGATATGTACCTACATATACATGTGTGTGCAAGCATGCGTATGCATCCCGAGACACCCTAGAATGCTGCCGAGGGGTATAAGGAATAGAAGACGTATAAAGTGAAGTCACAAGGGTCTTTAATGGTGCGGTGAGCTGTTGCACTAAGCAGTGTGGCCACCCAGAGGACAGGCCAGCTCAGACCTGACACTTCAGTGGCGACTTGAAAGGCTGTGTAAAGATCTGTTGGAAGGAGAAAGTAGGAAAGAGGCCTTTCCCTCTGAAACGCTGCATGGCTCCTTTTCTGTCCCCTCAAGTTTTGTAGTAATCACATTTTTCCCAGAGTCCTCTGCTCAGACCTCTCTCTCCTTTGCCTTGGTAAGCTCAGCCAGTCTCCTGGCATTACTTTTCACCTGCCCGGGACTAATTTCCAGCTTCCTCTCTCCAACCTGCCTCTCTCTGTTGAGCTCCAAGCTTTTATTTTAGCTGCTTGCTAAAATTCACTAGGATATCGTTAAGATACCTTAAACTCAGTTATGTGTAAACTGAGCTAATTTTTATTAATGACATCATTTGCGTGGATTTGAAACCTCAGTATTCTGTTTGACTCTCTACTTCTTGTGCCTCTTCGCTCTTAAACAGAGACACCACAGAGTTTTTAGTGCTATGTAATTCTCCTTTTCCATTTCACAGCCACCACCTAGTTTCTAGCTTTTGGTATCTGTTTGTCATAGGTCAGATTCTTAAGTGTATGGTTGCTAGATTGACCTTCCTAATAGTCACCACGTGACTCGAAAATTTTCACTGGCTTTTCAGTTGCTTTTAGCATATAAATTAATCCCCTTAGCCTGGTTTCCAAGACCTCTGTATTCTAAAACCACTTCACATTCTGGGCTTAGCTTCTGCTTATCGCTCTCATGATCTCTATTTTGGGCCAGAACAAACTGGTTCCTGCTTCCTCTGTGTGACCGGCGCTGTTCTGCTTGTGTGCCATGTTCATTGTTTCCACAAATACTTACTAAGCCTCCACGTGCCAGGCTTTGTTCTAGGCCCTTCAACAATGTCCATGAGCAAAAGGACCAAAGTCTTAATTCCCATCTTCATGAAGCTTACATTCTGGCAGGGAGAGGAGGGGGCGGGAATAAACACGGAAGTAACATATTTTATAGGATGTTATGAGGTGGTTGGCACCCCAGGAGAGAACAGAGCAGGGGAAAGGGGTGAGTAAGAGGGAGCTAGGGGATGGGGTGGGGGGCAAAATGGGATGATTGAAACAGGCCTCTACTGCTGCTGTGTTTCCTATTCCTCGGATGCAGCCCCATTTCTTGTCAAGTTCTAGTGGGTTTCTTCTTGTCAAGTCTAGTAGTGTCTCCTCTATGAGGCCTGCCTTCTGCCCGCTGAGGCCAATCTTCTCTACATATTCATGACCTGTTTCTTATTGTTTCTCTTGCTAGAAATAACAAGAATGGCTTTCTTCCTTGGGTTTCAATATTTGTTCATTTATCTGGGCTTTCCCTGTAAGAGCTGGGCTCCCTGAAGGAAGGGTTCACCCGAGTCTGTCCTGGGGTCTCATCCTGGGTCCGCCTCCTGGCTTCGTCGCCTCCCTGCTGAGACTTGGGGGCGTCTTCTGGCACTGGACCGCACCTTCCTCACCTCCCACCCCTCTGCCTACAGGTGTTAGTTTTCTGCCTCGCTCACTCCGTCGGTCTCCTGTATTTTGTAATGCGTAGTGGTGTGTGTGTTTGCCTTCCTCCCCTGAATGACAGCTGCGGGGAGGCGGACAGCGTGGCCTGTCTTGTTCCCTGCCGTCCCCCGCCCGCCCCAGGTGGGTGGTGTTTGTGTGAGTAACGAGGAAGTGTTTGAACACTTTGGGTCCTAAATACACATGTGAAATGCACAGATAGTAGGAGATGCACAGTGAACATCCGGGGCCATTGGCCACAAAGAAGTCTTTTGTTAATATTTCTTAATAATGATGAAGAAAAAGAACCTCCCTTCATCACTTGGTTTCTACCATGCTTTATTTGGGAAATCTGGCTGTTACACCCAATCTGTTTACTTTCCCTGTTTCCCTTAGAACTCAGATAAACATTTTTTTTAACGTCTTCATATTTATGGATTCATTAGCATCAGTTTTTGTACAGAATAACCAGTAAATGATTAGAAGGTATTTGGTGAGTATAAATGCAGAAATGGAGGCAGGAGTGCTCTGTAATAATGGATAGGAGAAGAGAACAGGAGTGAGAGTCTCCCTGCTCCGCACTGACTCCCAGCCCGGGCTGTGGGGCGGTTCCTGGAACGATGGTAGTCAGTACCAATTCCCAAGCCCATCTCTTCTGCTGCCTGGAAGTACAGAGTGACAGGTCCGGGCTTCCAAGAATATATGACGGCCCTCGAGGGAATACTAAAATTAACTGAGTTCTATCCAAATTCTGATAAACCATTAATACTTTATAACCATTCATCTCCATATGATTTCCCTATGTAAATTAACTGTGAGTGCATGGTGCAATGCATTTACTGTGGAAGGAACTAACATGTAAAGAGAGCCATAGCTCATTCAAGTCAAAGCAAAGGGTTCTGTTTTACCACCTCCAAATTTGACCTGTGTTTACATCTGTTTATAAAATCTGAGCATCTCCCCCACCTCAGCCTAATGCTTCAATGCTCTCTTCTAATAAAAAAATCAATATCTAGCACTCACGAGTAACCCTATAATAATATACAGAGTATATGCAATAGAAAAAAAATAATTTCAGGAAAAATCTGATTAAGATTGTGGTTAACTAGTCCTTTTTTTCCAAATAGATGTTATGCAGTATTCAGAATATAATAATCCTCCTAATTTGCTTATGCTATTTTCTTGACAAATCCTTAACCTTAGTCAAAAATAATTTTTATTAGAATGTTTGGCGTTCTTTCTCTTCACACAGTTAAGGATACAGTTAATCTAAGGAATTTTAAATTAAGTTGTCTCAAATCTCTGACAATTCAATTTTACAGTTCTTTTCTGGCACTCTATTTAATGACCAATTATAATGTGAACATTTGTAAAGGAGTCTTTGCATTCTAAATTTTCACTTTGATATCCAATAATACATGAAAATATATATGGTAACAAGTGTATCTTTTTAAAACATCATATTTTTATTGTCCTAGAAATAAAAAGTTGTTCAGTGTTTCCTTTTTACATGGGCCACTTTGTGTTGCTAATTTCCCATTTCACAAAATTTTTACATTAAAAACGAAACTATGCTTTAAAAATATGAATTATTTATACATTTTTGCAAACACACCATTTTATGCAAAATAGGCAATGCACAATTCAAATTATTCACTCTTTTACTAATCTTTGATGGTTGCACTTTGATAAATAAATAGATCATCTAAGATTCAATAGGCCAATTGCAGCATATAATAGCTATTCAGAGGCAATTAAACTGCCTTTTTTCATGCTGGCCTGTGAGCTGCCCTTTCACAACCTTCAACTTGATTCGTGGTGAATCAAAATTAACTTAAAAGTCTTGTTTGCTGACAGCTTAAAGCTTAATTGACTGAAAGCCAAACAGAGTGTGTTCTGTATTCAGCACTAAGGCTATTGATAAAGCCATGTGTAAATTGCGCGTGGTGAAAGACAGCGACTGGGCCTCCTGTTCCTGTATTAGCCCGCAACTTAGCATCGCTGCACAGTCAGAGCTGCTTTGTCAAGTCTTTTATCACACGAGGTTGACTCTCGCTGGAGCTCCTCCAGCGGCCGAGCAGTCGAGTGCTGAGCTGCGGCAATACAGTGGGGCCTGCTGTAATTCTGTTACTTGTTTGTGGTTTCTTTTTTTTTCATATAGTATTGGCCTTTCCTTTCTGAACAGGGCTGTTGGTAATGTATTTCAAGAACCTGCTGATTTTCTGTATTTGTCTCTTTAAGAAGAAGCAGGGTGTTTAGGCTTGAGGATTTTGAAAAGTATCTTAAGAAAAATGAGCCTCGTGATACTGATTTGTCTCCCTTATGAAAATGAAACCTGGCCATTTTAAACATTTAATTAGGATTAGGAATTCATGCTTAATGGCTTCGAGTGTCATATAATTATCATATTACTCTAATGATTACACTGTTGGGTTCTTTCAATACTTCTACAAAAAAATATTTCTGTCACTATTGTACCATATGGATATGTGCATTTCTTTTCTAAAATTAATGCTTGAGGAGTAAATGAGATGGATTATTAATATGTTAGTATATTTTTATAAAATGTCATAGTTATGCCTTTTTCCAAATAAGCCTAAGTAGTTCCAGTTGTATAGAAAGAAGATAATTTCGCATAATTATTTATTAACACCGAATGAAAAATTCAGTAAAGCCGAAACACTTCAGAAGCTCTTTACTGTTGTCAGCTGCTTTGTTTATATATTTCAGGTGTGTGTATTTTTCAAGGTGAAGATTTTGATCTCATATTGATTTAATAACATAAAAATGTAAGTCCACCATGTAATGTGTTTTGAAGATATTTCATGAGTCATGGTTATGATGTAAGTTTGGCCCTTTTGATTAATTCTATCTGCGATGACTTTGAAGTATGTTTTTCATGGACTGTGTTCTATTTTTATTTCTCATCTTGATTGTATACAGTCAGTTCTTCGATTCAGTATAGCATATTCACTACATTATTTTGAAAATGTTTTCATTTACTTAATGTTTATTAATAATTAAACATTTAAAATGTAACAAAGCTTAAGTTGCCTATATTATATCCTTATGTTTCAGTGTTTAGGACATTCAAATGAAAAATATGAACTAAAACCCAGTTTTGTTAATAGTATTAGTGAAAATGTTTTTTCATTCTTGTATATTTCAGATTATATAATTGCATTGAAAGTGTATTCTGCATTTTAAGTATTTGCTTATAAAAATGCCTTTCACTTTAGTATCTTTTATTTTCTTTTTATTTCAGCAAAAGACTTAGAATTGGGTATTGCTATTTCTTATTGATATTCTGTAACCATGGCTATCTAGTTTTCCTGCCTTCCAATTGATTTCCAATAAGAACCTAGTCTATTCATAAAGAATCAGGATAAGGTGCAACTTAGTTTCAAAATGACTATAATTTAAAATAGTGTGGTACTCCTATATACTTTCCAATAAAATAGTAATCATGCTTCAAAATGTAAAATCCAGAAGAGTACCGCTTTTATTGAAGTTTCTCCTATATCCAGTGAGATTTGAGAAGAAGAATGAATTGCTTTTATTGATCATGTTTGTGTATTATCAGTTAATCTAACATATCTTTAAAGGCATGAATTATTTGAAAACAAATTTTGTTTCCTTTTCATAATGTAGTGGTTTAGTGTGTATACGAAACAATTGTATTGTTAGGGAAGGCATGTAAAATCCTTTTTCTTGTTTTTACCTTTTAAAAAAGACTAATTGTAGAGAGAAGTCGGTTTTGTTTTAAAGTAATTAAACAATTATAAAATGAAAACTTATTACTTAAAATTTAGGAAAGGTGGTATAAATATTGATTTCCGAGTCAGTAAGAGATTATCAGTTAGAGATTCTTAGTACATATTCTGAAGGGGCTGAAAGCCCTTTGTCGGGCTCTGCTGACTTTGCCAGCACTGCCTCACAGATCACAAAATGGGAATGTGCTTGAGGTTCTGAAAGGGGTTATATGTTCCAAGGAAGATAATAAGGTCAAAGTCAAGTTCAGCGGTGTAAATTTTGTTAATTATACATTCTTGAAAACATATTACATTTTCTGGCAAATTATTACCATTGCAAAACTTTATATTTTTATTTAGTTATTGCAACTCTTCCAATTTTTTGAGAGCTAAGGCTTTTCTAGGAAAGTGTGACATTTATATTCACAATATTCTCGCTAACTTTGGATATTGCCCTTTTCTCTTATCTGCAGATTATACTTTTACATAAGTAGATGAGTTTTAGTTTTACTATCTTTCTTGCATTTTTCCAAAGAAGTTTTTCCTTTTTTATATTGACTTAGACCTTTACCTTTGTTTTTGGCTAACTATTAGATTGTTCGATGGCACTATCAACATGCCTTCGCCCGTGAAAAGGAATGGCCGTGCTATATTCCATAGCCCATTGGAAATGCTTGCAAGGCAGCGCCTATTGGAGAATTTGAACATTAAAAATCATATGTGATGAGATTTGGTTTTATGTTACCTTCAATTTCTAATCCTTGAAATATTTTATAAATTAAAATCTAGTGTGATGACATTACATTTACCAAATTATCCATGTAATATTGTACTCGTTCATATCTTAGCAACTGAAACTTTCTTACAGTATTGATAGAAAAATGGAAAATTCAATGGAATTGGCTGATAATTAGAATACTTGAGAGTTTCTATTATAGTTTCTATTTATACCACATGTATTTGGCATTTTAAAGTACCTAATAGCTAAAAGAATGCTTTTGTATTTAGTTATCTAAATACTCCTGAGAAAATAACAGATGTCATTCAATTAAATAAGATGTTCAAATAATATCATGACTCTCATTTAGGTTGAACTCTATATTAAAATTCAAAGTAATAAGTTGTAAAACTACAGATGAGATCATTAATATCTGGCCATATACTTTTATTTGAGCTTTTAAAAATGAAGAACAAATTAATGTCTTTTAGATATGACATTTTTCATTAATATTATCTTGAAATTGAGAGGATTCGTGTAATAGCATACAAGAATTAACTTCTTATAAGTACAAAGAAAATTACCTGTACCATCAAATTCATGCATATGGTCCAGTAATGTTACTAAATATAGATCATTCTGTATTATTTGCTTAATCTTTTAGGTAATTGAAAGAAGATAAATATATATTAATTTTCTCTCTATCTCATGATCATCTAAAATAAATTGGGTCCATTATAGTTGATACTCAACAATTGAGATGATCATATATTGATAGTGAGATATGAATAGCATTGATAAAAGAAGCATTATTTTAAAATACCGGATCAAAGCCAAGATGAATCCTCTATTGTGAGTAACTTAATTTTATTTGGCTTATATGTGATGCTGAATTATATATGATGCTAAATGGTAGGAAAGATTTTGTTTGGAGAGATCAGGCAGGAAAGAGTTGACGGTAAATAATTCCGTGAGTTAAGCCGTGTGGTCCAGAAGAGGCTAGTCATTATGTTGATGTCCTCTTTACTAATCATGCGTGTAAACTGCCCTCTAACTTAGTGGTAAATATGTATTAATATTTTGGGATATTTTTGATAAGACGATTCGTGGTTAAACAGAGTGGTTGAAACATCCCTAAGTGCTAATGAGTACTTACCTGGTAGTCTATACTAATGCTTTAGTGGATGCTGAACAAGTTTGATGTTAAGCTTTTTAGGAAGAGTGAATGACGGCTAATGATTATTTAATGACAGATCTCTGGACTGAAAGGCATTTAGCACTCAAAGTATACTGCAAAGCCTATTTCTCAAAGCTTCAGACAGGTTTATTTGGTCTCACCTTGAATAGAACAGTGCTGTATTGATTCCATTGGTGTGGATTTAAACACACTATCGGCTTAGAATAGCACCAGTATGCAGTAGAAAATGATTCTCTTAACCCTTATGGCGACTCTGCGTTCTTCTCTGATACTATGACATGAACTTCCGAAATGATCGGGAATTTATTTGCAATAGTTGGAGTTCAGTATGTGAGTTTGGAAAGTATTTGTGCTTGTGAGCTTGTAGTATCCATTAACTTACAGGGAGGCTTATGTAGGAGGTAACGAAAACCTCAGGTTTTACCTTTAATTCGTGCTTTTCTCCAGGTGTTGTATTTGAAAAATTTTTCTTCTGTGGAGGTTGTTGATGTTTCTGTGGGTGATGTGTGACTTTTTTTTTTTACCCTGTTGAATAGTATATTATTTAAGTAGTCTCTAAATGATAGTAATGTTTATGGCCCAGTACTTTGTATTTTGAAATTATGTTTAAATATTCCATATGTATTGCGTATGAAACACAGTTCAATCCAGTTATTTCATATACTGGATACAATACTCCCCCCAATTTTTACATTTGTTATAGATAGCCGCAGTAGCAAATGTATATAACTTTACTAGATACTGTAGACCAAAACTTATTTTAAGACTTCTTCTAGTTGCAAATTTTGTTTGCATGTAATTTTTTAAGAAAGATTTTTAATTGTGCAGCATTAGAGGATATCTAACAGAGATTTATCTTGCAGCAGGGTCAAACACACTAGTTTCTGTGCAACAAGCACTCATTGATAGGCCAGTGAAGATTCTAGAAATCAGTCTGGAATGATGTTGCTGTGAGTGCCCACACTCTCCGTGCCTTCGCCTTGCCACATCAACACCGAGCCTGCCTAACCTCCCTTACCTATGAAATACGGGCGTTGGTGTGGTTCGTAGAGCGCTGGTTCCTTTTCCCTCTAAAACTAACCCTTCCCCCGCTACCGCTAACAGTCATCTAATCTTGAGTTAGGAGATGTATTACACACTTGGGATTTCTTTTCTCTTCCTTTTAAATTCTTTTTTTTTAAATGAAATTATTTCATGCTGTATTTTTTATATATGTTTTAAAGATTTTATTTATTTTCCGAGAGGGAAAGGGAGGAAAAAAGAGGGAGCGAAACATCAATGTATGGTTGTTTCTCATGCACCCCGCACCGGGGACCTGGCCTACAACCCAGGCATGTGCCTCGACTGGGAATCAAATCAGCAACCCTTTGGTTCGCAGGCCTGCGCTCAATCCACTGAGCTACACCAGCCAGGGCTCCTTTTAAATTCTTAGTAGTATATCTGTTTTTGTAGAAGGATTTGGAACGTGGTGATGGCAGACCTATAATTCTGCCATTATAACAGATACAGTATCAGAGAGATGCAAGGCATCCTAAGTAAACAGGTGGAATTTGCATGGATCGAACATTTTTTGATTATGTAAAGGATGGACTTCAAGTTTTCCTGTTGTTTAAATTGAGAACCTTTTGCCGTTGACATATTTTGAGAGTTTTTTTTAAACCGTAATACTGATGTATACTGTAGTATTTTATAGAAATCAAAAACACTGGGTAAAGTATTACAGAAATTCAGTTTTTCTCTTTTGTTAATAAGAGGAGCAGTTTTATTTGAGAAGAGTTGTAAGCAGAGTTCACCTCCTGCTCTGCAGTGTTTTCATCCGCCCGTGTTGGGCCTCACGTCACTTGACGGTGCCGACGCCGGCGGTCCGTGGCGGCCGTGGTGGCAGCGGGAGTTCCCAGTGCGTTTTATCTGCTCGTGATGATATGTTCCTTTTTCCCTGCCCCAGTCTCCTTGCCATCCTGAATGTATGTGTTTATCCAACACCAGTCCATGTATTTGCTAGGCTTTTTCATAGGAAGTCTCTGTCTTAATAAAGGATGAATTAGGACAAGAGATTATGAAGCTCTCTCTTCACAACTCCTGAGTGACTGAATGATAGAAGCTAGTCAGGCAGAATTTTGAAAAATGATATGCATTATCATGTAACAGAAACAGATTTTTTTAAAAAAATAGTCTTATGAAATAGCATGAGATCTTACAAACCTGAGTATCTGATTACATACATGCGTAGGTTAAAACATTAATTTTTTCTGCCCGGCTGGTGTAGCTCAGTGGATTGGGCGCGGGCTGGGAACCAGAAGGTCCCAGTTCGATTCCCAGTCGGGGCACATGCCTGCGTTGCAGGCCAGGTCCCCAGTGAGGGCCATGTGAGAGGCAACCATACATTGCTCTTTCTCCCTTCCTTCTCCTCTCTCTGAAAATAAATAAATAAAATCTTTAAAAAAAAATTAATTTTTTCTCTTTGTGTTCACTTCAGGACTTGTAGCTTCTCCGAATCCATAGGCATAGCAAATCGATGACCTAGATTGACCTAGAATGACCTAGTCCAGGGTCTCTGGACGTATGTGCTCGGCCTTTGCTGGGTAAACTCTGGACCGATCGGGCAACAATTCAAGGCCCATTGGCTTTTTTAGTTTGATATGTGCAAGATAGGCAACTCAGTCCAAATTATAAATGGACTTAATGAATTAACAGGAAGTCACATAACATATGTACATGAAAGAGAATATTAGTAAATGCTAATATCTGTATCTGCTTATAGTAAAACAGATAGCAAAAGAAATCACATCAACAGAAAAGAGGACTGTGAAAAAATTTCCAAAACATAACTAAAATCCATTTGATAGACTAGTATCTTCTTCATGAAATGAGGAAATGTCAATTACTCTGAAAATCTGTAATAATTTTCAATGCGCACAGTTCTCTCAACACGCAGCCTGAAATGATGGAAGCGTAAACATGCAGAGGGCGCCAGGCCTGTTGCGATGCTCCCCGGGTCCTTTCTCCCCAGGCTTGGCACCCGCACATGTTCCTTAGGCTCTAGATGGAGTATTACTTTTTTCTATTAATTGTGGGCTAATAAGGAATGTATCCTTAACCATTTGAGGCTGTGGTTTATTTTGTCAATGGCTTTTAGACTTTTAGCATGAATGCTTATTTTACTTTTGCCTATTGGATTCTTTCCCCAGAGCTTTGCTTTCTTGATCATTTATTAATGTGATTAGTAAATTAAAAGTCAAAGGTATCTTCGACCTTTTTATTTCTCCTTTACATTTCTTAGTTTTTCTGATTTCTTTCTCTTATTTTTCTTTTAAATTTAAAAATATTTTTCCTTTAAATTTCTTCACTTAGTTTCTTAAGAACTGTACCATATGTTAGTTTCTTAAGAACTGTACCATATGTTAGTCCAAGTCAGGTTTTAATAACTTACAAGATGTTTTTTAAAAAGATGAAATCCTATGTATTTCTGCTAATTGTATCCTGGGTTATAAAAGTCTTTATGCTATAAAAAAAACTTGGATTTGGGCTTACCCACCACAACTTTCCTGGAGCTGTTACCACTTCAAAGGCCTTGCGGTTGGTTTCCAAGATATTCTGATGCCCCCACCTGTGCTCCAGTACTTCTACTAAAGACTTCACTTGTAGCGAAGAAAGCGCCAGTGAAATACAGTGATAATTTTTCTTTTCTTTTTCTGCTGTAAACATGCATTTTATTTTATATTTCAGGAAAATGATCTGTTCTTTTTGTTTTTACAGCCTGGTGATTAGACAATCATATACTTTACAAAGTGTCCCCCCATATTTCCAGTACCCATCCGGCACCATGCATCCACAGTTATTACAGTATCACTGACTGTATTCCTAGCGCTGTACTTTACATCCCTGTGACTGCTTTGTAACTACCAACTTGTACTTCCTAATCTCTTCAAGGTGATCATTTTCCAAAATCAGAGATAACATTCTGAAGCAATCTGCTGAGAAAAATTAAAGCAAGAAAGCCTGTTGAAATTCTAATTTACTGTAAACAAATTTTTCAAAAATACCTTTTAGTTACATGTCATTCATTTATTATCGTGACCAAATTTATAGTAATTCAGAAAAATGAATTCTACGAATACTTCTTCTAAATGAACAATTGTACTTGCTAACTTATCAAGGGTAGAACAAAACAGTTATCACTTCTGATCTCATTTCATGTTACTGGGTTGATAGAAATAATTACCCAGGTAAAAATAGTCTTTAAGTAAATACAAGAAATGATTTGTCATTTTATGAATAAAAATGACTTCAGATATAACAATTTTTTTCTCACTGTGCTGTAATGTGTAGGTATAAAATATTCATAGAAGGTACTCTAACAATTATGAAATGTTACCTGTGTTCTCATATGTTCCGTTTGATCTTTAAAAAAGATCTTTGGTCTACTTTAGCATTTTTATTTTAAGTAAATCTCATTGTACAAGTTGTCTTTTTCTGAACATCAGCTGTATGAAACATTACAAGAGTAATTTGTTATGTTTTCAAATTTAAATAATTTTATAAGCCACTAACCACTATTTTTGAAATATGCTTTTCCTCCTGAAACAGCTAACAATGGTCTTCTTACTATTACAATTTGTAGTTTTTAAAATTTGACATGTATCTCAGATTCACCCTTGAAAGGTAGAGCAAATCAAGAATTGAGTGTTATTCTTGATCATTATTAACTACAAGGTTTCCAATTACAGAGATGTCTCAGATTTTAAATTTTTTAAATCTCACTTTTCTCCCAAACTGAGAATGTTTGCACTGAAAGTAAAAGGGGGGAAAAAAAGAACTTTTTGATGTTCAAGTGGAGAATAAGGAAAAAAATAAGATAATGCAGATTGTGGAAAAATGGGTGTAGAACTTGTGCGCGAAGAATAAGAAATTCTTGTTACAAGAATTACTTGAAAAACCTACAGTTGCTCTCAAAGTTTAAGATTTTTAACTATGAAATAATTGTCATAATAACCCCAAGATAGTGATAATATTGTTTCCTTTGGAAGAAAAAATCATTTTGGAGCATTGATTTATTTTGCTCCTGTTTGATTTGATGCATTTTGTCAAATGCACACACACATAAGATATATATGTGCAGAGGGCATTCTGTTTAAATGGCTTAATCAGCAGTGGTAGAAAGATATATGCATTTGCAGAACCTATTGTGTTCCAGCAGGGGGCTATCGAGCATACATACAATTTAATAGCATGTTTGTTTACTTCAGTTTCCTAGTGAGGGGCGATGGCATAGCAACAACAAAAATAGCAAAGCCTCAGAGATCTGGGGCTCCCCAGCTTCCACAGGCTGGGTCAGTAGGTGGAAGGAGAATTCGGCAGATGGGTCACAGAGCAACAGTGCCGTGGAGGAAAGCCCTCTGCTGGTGACAGTGAGTACTGAAGGCATCCTACACACACACACACACACACACATACACACACACACACCCACCCCCCCCCATGATAATAATGTGAGAAAGAAATGTCTAAGTGCTCCATGATTGTCCTATTTCATCAGTTCATCTTTTCCCCCCTCCGAAGGAGGGTGAGAGGAACATTCAGAAAACCTGCGTGTTTTATTTTATGTGCTTGGGGTGAACAGGAGAAATGCGCAGGGCCATATAACCATCTGCAATTTTAATTTTTCCCACAGAATTTATTTGCCATGTTTTGTAAAACTCTCAGTGCCCTGAGTTGCGGCAGTGGTGAAAGTAATGTGTACTACTCCTAGAAAGACGCTTGGCCTAAGCGGGGAACCTAACTGTGTACACTTCCAGTGGCACAGACCCACAGGCGCCCCCTCCTCTCGTGGGACAAGAACCCAGACTCTTCACCAAGGAAATGAGGCCTTTGGGTCCCACCTTCTATGCCTTGTGTCTCTGAAGGATTTGACGAAAAACTAGGATAAATTGGATAACTGAAATTTAATGAGTAGACTACTACACTGTTTCAAAACCAAATTGTTTTAAAAATGAATTAATATTTGAAGATTTTGGCTTATTTTTAAATGTCACAAAGCTTCTTTGTAAACTGACTACGACGTGTGTGGTGGAATTTGACATTTTTATAACCTTGTGCTCTGTCACTCTCAGGCAACCCTAATTTCTCTCAGGCAAGTCGGTATGGAAAATGTTATCGCCAAACTTATGTGGAAACAATTTGCACGTGAAAATTCCACTGAGGGCCAACATTTATTTCCTTATGATTTAAAAATATAGATAACATGTTTTAAAATCTCAAAAACATAGTTCTAGCTCATTTCAACTTAATGCGTTGGTACCCTAAGAGTGTTATATATTTATGTGTCTAAATATAATTATGTATACATAATGTCTGAATGTGTTTGCATATGTAAAGTTGACATATTTGAATCATACCTCATAATGATTATTTTAAAAGCATATCTTAAAAATAAATTGTTAAGATTCTATTAGGCTACCAGGCACATCAATTTAAACAGTAGTCAGGAGGAAGTTGAAGTTTTTCTGATTAAAATAAACATCTAAAAAACAATTAGAATACAACTTATTTTGAAGATCTAGTTTCTTTTAGATACTTCTGTTTATGTTCAGAAATACATTAAAATATATTTCCATTTGACATGTACTGTCATCCACTGTCATGTACTATTTTAAACTCATCTTTATTTAATATAATCATAGATGTTTTTAATAGTATTTGCTGATAGTGCCACATCACATTTTAAAATGTCTTTGGGGCTGTGAAAAGTGAAACAGGTAAAATTGAAATTAGGAGGGATATTTTACTAGTCTGAAAACAGAAGTCTCCTGTAGTCTTATTGACTAGCATTTGTAGACCTTTGAATGATGTATGTGCCGAGACTCTTGTAATTATATTCAGACATTGTAAATAGTACATCATATTTAATTCTGATAGTTCTCTTGTCCTCAAGATTGCCAATATTAACAAAGTTCGCTTTGCTAAGTTTACTTTTGTTCTTTACTAATTAATCAAAACTTATCATTAGCAAATGTACTTTACTGCAAATAAAACTGTCATAAAGAACCACAATAGAAACTATTTTCTAGCCTAATCTCAGTTATTACTTTAGTCTCTACCTGCCGCCCTTTAGTTTTCTGCTGTAAGATCTTGCATCTCACTTTTTCCAATCATTCATACACAGCCTAAGTTACTTATTAATATATAAAACATATGCCTTAAGTACAAATTGTCTTTTTTGCTCTGCTAGTCAGTGCATATAGTAAAAGGAATTTATTTTTCTATACATATAATTCCAAAGCACATTATTAAATAATGATAAAGGAAAACATTTAAAACTTTATTTTTATTTATTATGAATAAAAAATATTCAGAAAAACATTTCCAATTTTCCAAAATGATGTCTTAGGGAATATTGAAATTTATATCAAATTCAGACAATATTTATACCTTTGCAAATGTTTGGACTATGATGTGCCAGAAATTTCTGGCATAAAGTTTATATGCTAAAACCATGTGCATGTAACAGTTTGGTCCAAGGAAACCTCATGATATATTTATGATATAGTTTTAAGTGCTTTATATATAGTTATAATCTTGAGGTAAATGTGAGTGAGTTACTACATTATTTTATTTTTATTAAAATTTTGAATATTATAACAACTATGAAAAGCATTATGATACTCAATCCTAAACAAAGAATCAAATTCTCAAAGACATTTTTTCCTGGTTAAATCACAGTTCTTAAAGTATTTCCTCAGAATGGTAAATTGGTGGTCTCCTCTTATCTAAGGTTTAACACCTAATACAGTAACAGAGCTCCCTCAGTATATGGCTAATAGCAGATGTAAAGTATCTGCTGGCAGTCCATCTCTCATAAAACCGCCTTCAGCCTTAATTCAAATCCATTGATTCCTATTCCAGTTAAAGCTGAAGAACTTAATATGTCTTTTAATCCTTTTATTGTAAGCTAGGATAAAATTAATTTTACCCTGGAACTGCACAAAGCCAATTAACATGATCTTTAGAGTTATTTAGCAAAGTGCTTCAAATTGTTAAATTTATCTTGACCTCTCGGTTGCACTCTCTGACTGCTTTTTAAATGAAGTAATCAATATCTCACAGCCCTTTAAATTGCTTAAACTTCTCAAATATTTTACCTGTGTTCTAGTTAAGCTGTAAGAAAAGTGTTTACTCCTTGTTCGTGTAAATCTAGAGTCAATTATGCTAACTCTAAAGACAATTACGTACTTTGGAGAAACACAGCATGAATTAAATGGTTGTTTGAATAAAATCAAAGGCTCATATTTTGTTTAAAGTAACCCAATGATGAGTAAACCTGTTTCCGCCCAGAACAGGTATTCGGCGGGCAACTGAAGCTGTGGATGGAGCATTTATGCGCTTTACAAAGGCGCGCGGCCTCTGCCGGCCACACGGGGCTGGTGGAAGGCATTAATTTTCCCACTGTGATGGGGTGATCAACCGTCCTGTCGAGAAAATGGATCTCCACGTCACCCTTTAGCATGATTAAAGGGGGGCATGTCTCTGTGAAAAAAATACCAAATTTCATGAGACAAATGAAACGGCAGAAAGGCCTCCTCTTCCAGGATTGTTTTACTTTTAATATCTCAGAATGTTCCATTCGGTTGTCAGTTTATTTATAGGAAAACATTGCAGCTAATTGCATATTTCTCATATTATTTCAGGGAAAAGACAGCAAAGCCAAGAATTGAAAGTCTTTCCCAATCTGAAAAATCAGAGCCAGAAACTGCTGTGTTATTGTTAGAACGGAAGTGGGGGTGGGCATCTGTACCTTAAACATTCACTAATCACTCTGGGTCTGTTTGGGGGGGATGGGACCTTTTTCTTGCTCTTCCTTTCCTACCTGTTAACAAAAAACTATCATCTTTTCAGACCTGAGTACTGATAAAAATTACACACCATAGAATTTCAGCATCAGTAACACTCCTAGCCAGTTGGACAGTGTTCTTATGAGCCTGCGCACGTGCCAGACTTTAAATTACACCAAGTGATGTACTTGACAGCTAATTAAGATTTCATATTTTGGCCACTTAGCAGAGGGCACCTGTTATGATTCTCTCTATTAGCTTAAGGACACAATTTACGAATGGCTGTCTTAAAGTACATTATTAAAACTTCCCCAAAGTCTTAATTCTTTCCTGAGGAGTGGGAGTTAAGACAAGATCGAGGTAATTAAACAAAAGGAACCCACAGAAGGTGGGGGACCCAAGTGGAGGCGGAGCTCTGCAAATGCCCCTGTTGTTTAATTTCCTACTGGAAGCGGCCCCTGTGTGTGCTTCTGCGCCCCCTCCCCCTCCACGCCGTGGCCGCTGCAGAGGCTGAACGGCTGGGGTCAATGCCTTGCCTATTGATCAGTATCCCTGCAGTCCCTTGCTCCAGCAGCTGCTTCATTGGCTTCTTTCAGGGCCTGCTTCAGTACATTAGAATAGAAATCCATAACCAGAGCTGTGCTCATCCAAGCAGGGGAAGAAACTAAATTAAATGGTATAAAACAATCTTGGATCAGGAGTTTGTGCCAATTCATCTTGATCTAAGATGTCACACCGGGCTCTCTGTCTGAGCACCTGGGCCAGAGGCAGCCACAGTGAAAATAGATGGAGCTGCGATCATTCATTTGTCAGCTAAGGAGCGAGGCAGCGGTTAGCAATTCCCTTCTGCAGAGGTCAGCTGACAGAACAATCAGAGCAACTGCAGAATGGAGCTTTCCTTTGAACTATTGTTATGGAGCATGCTCTTGCTGAGACGTGGGGGGAGGGGAGCCCCCTTTGCTTCCTGTTTCAAGAAGACTATGTAAAGAGTAAAATATGTACCACACGAATATAGATGCAGTCACACAGAATTCTTAGCCCTCATGTCTGTTCTCGTGTGTAAATGAAGTTGGTTTTAAACACATATATTGAGATACAGATGATCAAACTGTTAAATATCACTTTGCCTAGAATTAGGGGCCATTTTCATCCTAAACACACAGGCAGTGATTATTGATTTTTTTTCTTGGTATGGTTAAGCTTTTAGCATTTTCCTTCTCTTTAGTTGCCATAAACTATCACAAATCAGTGTTATGCTTGAATCTATAATCCCATGTACATACTTATACTTTTAGTAACATTTCTCGTTTTTGTAAAAATCGAGGGAAAAAAATCCATGAAGAGAGAGATGCATATTATGGCACCAGATTACAAACAGTTTATTATGTTACTTAAATATTTTTTATGATAATGTAAGTTCATTTTATTTTATTTTATTTATTTGGGTGACATTGGTTAATACAACATTTTAATTCAGGCTTATTATAAGAAATGTTGTTAGGAAATATGACTTACCCTGGAAGTTGTAAAGGAATTTTGCATTGGAGGAACACCATGATAACGCAACCTACATGTGATGTGAAGTATACTGTACAAAACTAAATTAGAAAAATGAGTAAAAACTAACATCTTATATGAAAGAATTGCAGTATTTTTAGAGATCAATCTATTCTCTGTGGGCTCATTTTAGATTTTTGCCTTTCTATACAACTTAAAAACTAATGGTGAATATCCAGGACTAACTTTTTTTAAACAATGAAGCGTGGCCCTGACTGGTGTGGCTCAGTGGGCAGGCCGTGGTCCTGCAAACCCAAAGGTCGCTGGTTCGGTTCCCGGTCTGGGCACTTGCCCGGGTTGTGGACCAGGTCCCCAGTTAGGGGCATGTAAGAGGCAAGGGACTTGCTTCTCTGCCTCTTTCTCCCTTTCTTCCCCTCTCTCTAAAAATCAATAAGTAAAATCTTTAAAAAAATAGTAAAAAAGTGTGACATGGCAAAAGCGAAGAAGCTACAGCTGCCGACAACAAATCTTCTGTGCGCAATTGCACCACACTTTTCTTGGAATCCAAATAAACAGTAACTACTCTTTGAGGTTATTATCTTAGTTTTCTAGCTAAACAGCCCCCCATTTTTCATTAAGTGCTTTGATACCGCTTTCCTGCTCGATCATTCCTTTCCACCTCTTAAACTCTGTGTTATATCCTACGACTTCCATTTCTGAGACTCATCCAGGTCTTGCCAACATTCTGCTCTGCCTTCCAGCACAGGAGAATGCCTGGAATTTCATGTGCACACTTAAAAGCTCTGTGCTCTAGGTGGTTTTTGATTCAACGTTTGGAAAAGCCTACCTTTCTTGCAAGGATTTTGTTTGGTTTTACCTTTGTTTTAGTTAATTAGGATTTTTTTTTTAAGATTTTATTTATTTATTTTTAGAGAGAGGGGAAGGAAGGGAGAAAGAGAGGGAGAGAAACAGCAATGTATGGTTGCCTCTCACATGGCCCCCACGGGGACCTGGCCTGCAACCCAGGCATGTGCCCTGACTGGGAATCGAACCAGGACCCTGTGGTTCCCAGCCCGCGCTCAATCCACTGAGCTGCACCAGCCAGGGCAATTAATTAGGATTTTTAGAAGAATTCAGGGCAGGATATCTGAACTTCTTCTGCAGTGTTACCATTAACCACCCAAACCTCGCCGTGGATCTTGAAGCTGTTCACTTCCCTGCATCTCCTATTTCACAGCCCAGCGCCAAACCAACCTGATTGCCCCCTTTACTCTGTATAGTACCCTTCTAACTGGTCACCTCACTTCCAGCATTCTTCATGTGCTCTGAGTGCTTTTCTAAGACCCCAAATCTAATTAGGCTGCTCTGTGGCTGACACCCTATCTTGAGTATATTTCCAGTGTTCAAAGGATAAGAATTGAAATGTGAATAAAACCAATAGTGCCATCTCTGACCTGGCCCCTTCCTTACTCTCGCCTCGTTTCCCACCGTTCTCCTCTGGACTCACAGAGTGCCAGCCCAATTACCTATCCTTGAAATAGAAATGTACAAGTTCCTTCTTTTTTTAGATTCTTAAACATACTGTTCTCTCTGTCTATAAAGTTCTCATTGATTATGTAGTCTTTACAGTTCAAATTTCTGTTTAGTAGGCTTTAAGGTCAATAAGGACAGAGACTTTGCTTTTCTCATCCCAATTAATTCATATTAATTAATTAATTCATATTAGCATAGTGCCATGTAGTTTAGATGTTCAATTTTTATATGGTGAATGACTAACTGGTGGAAGGAATGACCCTCTGCCACCATGGGTACTTACCGTATTTTTCAGACTGTAAGATGCACTTCCCCCGCCCCCCAAAATCTGGGAGGGAAATGGGGGTGCGTCTTATAGTTCGAATGTAGTTTACCTGGCTGTTTACATTTAAATTGGTGAAATATGATGTTACTTATGTTATTAAATATTTTACCACATTTTTGCTTCAAAATTTTTTTTCCTGTTTTCCCCTAAAACTTGGGTATGTCTTATGGTCTGGTGCGTCTTATAGTCCAAAAAATGAGGTACTATTTTCCACTTGACCATTCATTGCAGGAGCTGTCTTTTGGTTCTACTTGGGTTGTTTTCCCTCACAACCTACCCCTCTACTGCCAATATCGTGACCTTTCTAACAGTGAGTGAATCTGATGTCACCCCTTCCTCCAGGATGGTTTGGTGGTGTTTTTATCGAAGGCTAAGAGTCTTCAGCTTGCCATGCCAAGGCCTCTCCTGGTTTGGAGCCCCGAGCCTGCCCCGTGGTTGCATTTGGCTGCCTTACCTCTGGTGGTGGAGAATAATAAAGCAAGAGAACAGGAGAAACATTCAAACAAAACATCTGAAAAGATTCGGAAGCCCACGAAGCTGGTTTCTTGGTTGGCATACTGAACTCTGAGGGCCCTTTTGGGGTATTGATTTAACTAATGTTCAGAGAGCAATGTGCTGAAAGGGACCAGGAAAGTTGGATGGATAATACTAGAAAGACTGGGGAGCTGACCTCCAATCAAGCTGGCTCCAGAAGTTCACTTTTTAAATCCCTCTGTACCAAATATGTAGCTGTGATGGATAAAATAAACGAATAGAAAATCAAAGAGACATAACTAGGCTCGGGAAAGCTAGATACCTCTGTGGACAGGTAATGGAATAGAAATGCAATAATTTGGGCTGAAATCACTAGCTGCTTCCAGAAGCAGGCTTTTGGCCTCTCTGAGCAGTGAGGACGAAAACTATACCATGAATAAAGCTTAAAGCCAGGAGCAGGCTGTGGCTTCCTCAGTTCCTGGATGGACATTGAAAAGATATGAGCACATCGTTACTTGGTTAAAACTGAGGTCGTATTATTAAAGAAGAAAAGAAAATGTATATTAACTATATGACTGGCAATGCTTTCCATAACAGAATAACGAAAATGAGTTGTGTTCAACCTAATAACTTAAAAACAAAACAAAGAAAAAGAGAAAATAGAGACAAAACCTATAGAATGTGGAAAAATAACAGCAGAAATTAGTGAAATAGAAAGCAATAAAATAATAAGATCAAAACCAAAGTGGTTTTTTTTTGTTTTTTTTGTTTTGGTAATCTGGTAAAGTATGGTTGCCTCTCACATGGCCCTCACTGGGGACCTGGCCCGCAACCCAGGCATGTGCCCTGACTGGGAATCAAACCGGGACCTTTTGGTTCCCAGCTCGCGCTCCGTCCACTGAGCTACACCAGCCGGGCCCCTATGGTAAAGTATATATTCCTAGCAAAACTGATCAAGAAAGACATGAAAAATAATATTAGAGAAGGCACAAATAAACAATATTTAAAGGGATTATAGCAACTGATGTAATTGAGAGGATGTTTGTTTTTTTGTTTGTTAGAGGCGGGGAGAGAGAGAGGAGAGAGAGAAATATCAGTTTGTTGTTTCACTTATTGATGCATTCATTGGTTGATTCTTGTATGTACCCTGACTGGGGATTGAACCTGCAACCTTGACACACCGGGATGATGCTCTAACCAACTGCACACTGGCTAGGGTAACAGAGTTTTTAAGATAAAGAGAATAGTGTAAAGAACTTCATACCAATAAATTTAATGACTTAGATACAATAGACATTTATTTTAAAATTACAAGTTGTCAAAAGTGACTCAGGAAGAAATAGACAATTAAATAGCAACTATTACAAAAAATTGAATTTATAATTACAAATATTCTCTCCTTCACCTTGTTCCTCCTCTACACCATCATCCTCTGCCTTCTGACTCCAGGAAGGAAATGTCCTGAGATGCAGGCCCTGATAATTGATAGAAGAGAATTTTCTTTGAACTTCAAGAGTCCTTTAACTATTTTCAAAGAATTGGGGAAAGTTACTTAACCCGGTTTTTAAGTCTTACATTGCTACTAAGAGCCAACGAGAATAGTATATAAAAAGAAAATTATAGTCCTATTTTACCTATGGACACAAATGTGAAAAACTTTTAGCAAATTTAATTCAGAGTCTGTGTATTGGTTTGTTTATCTACCTACCTACCTATCAATAGCATCCACCCTTCCATCCATTCATTGGTTTATCCAGAGTTTACCCCAGGAATGCAAGCATAGTTCAAGACAAGAAAATATATAACATTTCAGGTGTCACTGATATAGCTATAGAATATATAGATTAAAAAACATTTGATAAGGTCAGATCATGGTGATTTGGGGGCATGAGGGAAGGGGTAGTAAAGTCAGGACATAATCTATGGTAGAGTTCAGTTGTATCCACATTAGTTAATCACTTCTTAGTAAAATAAGATTGCATTAAGATTATACTAAGTTGATTGTGTACTTGTATATCATGATATTCTTTCTATATTCCCTACATAATTTAATGGATGCTTGTAATATCTCATAATAAATACCAAACCAAAAATAAAAAGTAGCATATGAGGGTGGGACTGAGCAAAGGACCAAGTCTTAGGAGAATTTGGGTGTGCACCTTAGTGAACAAAAGGTTGGGAAAAGAAATTTTAAGAAGAGTCATATTTTAGGAATGTAATTTCTCTAATTACCTCCTATTTATTGATACTTTAATAAAGATTTAAAATTGTTTTCCATTGAGTTTTGAGTACCATGATAGTATTTCTTCTGAACGTGAAATTGTGTTGAGCTTTGCCCAGGTCATCAGTATTTCTTGAAATCCTTGGTTCCTCATTCGGATCCATCCGGACAAAATATTTGTCCTTTGCCTTCTCAAACTTCCCATCCCTCCTAGTCCCTGGAAAACTCCTACTAATCCCTTGAGCCTTCAATTCATCACTTCTTCCTTTGGGAACGGGCTCTCCGTTTTTCAGGCACTAGTGAGCTTCCTGAGAACCCGCACTATTTATTTTTACATCTGCAACTCCCTGGCCCAAAGTAGCTGCTCAATAAATATTTGTTAAATTAGTGGGCAGATTAACAAATAAATTGATGAGCAATCTTTTCTAAAAAGAGACTTATTGAGGTAAAATCTATATGTTTTTAAATCCATCCTTTTAAAATGTGAAATTGATTCTTAGTATATTTGGAGTTGTGCAGATACAAGCATGATCTGATTTTATAACACTTTTTTCACCCCAAAACACTAGTACTCATGAGCCGTCATTCACCATTTCACTCCTGTCCCACCTCTAGGCAATTTCTAATCTCCTTTCTCTCTCTGCAGACTTCCCTTCTCTGGATATTTGATGTAAATGGAATCATACAATGTGTGGTGCTTCGTAAGGACCTTTTCCTTAGTGTAATGTTCTCAAGGTCATCCGCATCGCAGCAGGGATCAGCATTTCATTACTTTTTATTACCGAATAATATTCTATTGGGTGGATCTACCACATTTTGTTTATCCTTTCATCCACCGATGGACACTTGAGTTGTCTTCTTGGCTATTACGAATTCTGCTGCTGTGGCCATTCATGTAGAAGTTTTCGTGTCTGCATTTGTTTTCATTTCTCGTGGGTAGGCACCTAGGAGTGCGGTTGTCAGGCCATATGGTAACTCTGTGTTTAACTTTTTGAGGAGCGGCCAAACTGTCATCTAAAGTTGTTCTCCCGTTTTACATTCCCACCAGCGACACATGAGGGTTTCAATTTCTGTGCATCCTCAACAGCACAGGTTATCTATTGCTTGTCCTGTTTATCACAACCCTCCCAGTGGGTATGAAGTGGTGTCTCACTGTGGTTTTGATTTACATTTTCCTAAAGACCAGTGATGTTGAGCATCTTTTAATGTGCGTATTGGCTATGCATATGTCTTTGAAGAATTACCTACTCAAATTCTTTGCCCATTTTTCAAGGTGGATTTTCTTATTGTTGAGTTGTAAGATATACTATGGATACAATCCCTTATTAGATGTATGACTAACAGTATTTTCTCTCAGTCTATATGTTGTCTTTACCTTCTTGATATTGTCATTTGAAGTGCATTTTCAATATTGATGAACTCCAGTTAAAAAATATTTTAAGATTACTTGTGCTTTTGATATCATATCTAAGAAGTCATTGCCTGATCGAAAATCGTGAAGATAAGCATCCATATTTCTTTCTGCAAGTTCTTCAGCTCTGCAAGTTTTAGCTCTTATATTTAGGGCCGGGATCCATTTCAAGTTGAATTTCTGCAAGGTCAGAGGTAGAAGTCCAAATACATTCCTCTATCTGTGGATAACCAGGTGTCCCACTACCGTTTTTTAAAAAGACTATTCTTTCCTGAATGAGTAATATTGAATGTTTTTCTAATCATAGGTCTTTTTGTATTGACATTCTTTTAACTTATGTTCTTATGTTTTGATTTTCAGGTTGCTTATCAAGCGTCCCACAAATGAAAAAAATTTCCACATCTTACGAGGAAAGAAGGAAGCAAGCTACCGCTATTGTTTTACTGGGAGTGATAGGAGCTGAATTTGGTGCCGAAATCGAACCTCCTAAACTGTTGACCCGACCGCGAAGCTCTAGTCAAATTCCTGAGGGATTTGGTTTGACTAGTGGTGGATCCAACTACTCCTTGGCCAGACATACTTGTGAGTTTTAAAATTCCTAATGCTGACGTATTGCTTCTCAATGCATATTATTTGTTCACAAAATTCAAGAATATGGAACATATCCTGAGTTTCAACTCAAAGAGAAGGCTTAAATGAAGTTAGAAAGCAGTACAGTCTCTCTAGTACATTACTCTGGGTCATAGTTACCTTAACCTCTTTTTAAAAGTTGAAATGTGGTTTTTAAATGCTTTTCTTAAAATAACACATGTCTGAGATTTGTGTTTTCAGAGTTTGGTCAAGATTTTAGGCAAAACTTATGAAAGCTAGCTTTACATTAAAACTTTTAACTTATGAAATAATTTCTGAAAAACTAGGCAACTTGTCCAGAACATGATTTGAAAAGTGGAAGGTAGAGCTGGACCACCAATTTTTTTTAAATTATATATTTTAAGATTTTATTTTATTTTTTATTTTTTAGAGAGAGGGGAAGGAAAGGAGAAAGAGAGGGAGAGAAACACCAATGTGTGGTTGCCTCTCACATGGCCCTTACTGGGGACCTGGCCTGCAGCCCAGGCATGTGCCCCGACTGGGAATCAAACCTTCAACCTTTTGGTTTGCAGGCCCACACTCAATCCACTGAGCTACGCCAGCCAGGGCTAAAAAAAAAAAAACTGTATATTTTAAATAGCATGAAAGAGGAAGTGTGAATTACCTCTATTTTGAAAAGATTCCAATACCAGTTTTAAAATTGTGAAAAATTACAATCAGAGCTCAACGGGCTGGTGCCACAGTGCTTTGGTTCTGTAGTTGGCGTGTTAATTATAGGTGAGGGTGTTTTATTTATGATGTCTTTTGGTACTTCGGTGTTGGAACTTCTTTACATAAAGTCAAAATGTTCTGCCATATTGCAAAATCATTTCTAACACTGTGTCGTCTTAAGGACCAAATATAATCCTACTGAATATTGATACATCACAAGATATTCTTTTTAGAACAAATTGCAATGTGTTCTTTTGGGTTTTCCAGCCTTTTAGCAAAGGGAAAAGATACACTATGTTACTTTGGTAGCTATAACAGCAGAGAGCCTCACTGGATCATTGTCACATATTTTTGACTGTGAAACCAAGGAGCTGTATTAGAGGCTTTTATTATTATTATTATTATTATTATTATCACTATTATTGTTATTATTATTGTTGTTGTTATTGTGATTATTTTATGGAGAGGCCTTGATTATTAAAGCCCTGGGATTGACTTAGCTGCCCTGCCCCCACCTTTGGCTCATAATGCAACAAATATTTATTAGTATTGGTAATCTCTTGATGTCTTTGTGACACGGAGAATCAGGGTGTAATAACAACAATAATAAAGGTACTAATTCTTTTGAGCACAATTTTAAGCTCTTTACATGCATTAACTGACGCAAGGCTTATAATCTCCTTTGACAGTAGGCATCTCAGTTATCTCTGCTCACAGGTTAGGCAACGGGGCACAGAGAGGCCTGGCCGCCTGGCCAAGTTCATGGCTCTAGGAAACGGCAGGTTTGGGCCGAGCACCGCCTGGGCTCATGCTTTTGACCATTATGCAAACTGCCACTAGTCAGTGGTTTCTAGTGGAAAAGGACTTAATAACTAATCTGTGCTATCACTTTATGATTTAAAAAGTACCTTCTTTTCTGTCCTCTTATTGGACCTTCAGAATGGAAAGTAACTTCTTCCAAGTGACTCAGCTAAAAGGTGGTAAAACTTGAATTTTAATGCAAGCTGATTGTGACCTGAAAACCCCTGCCCTTTGCATTTTCCACTGGGGCACACCACTGTCCCTCCTCCACACTGGCCGCCTCTGAGGGCATGCTGGGGCTCCTGCCTCTCAGCTCTACGTGTTCCCTGCTTTTCATTCGTGACACCCGCTCCAGTCTCCCCCACTCTAAGAAGGGCTCCTGTTCGCCTGTTCATGTCATTCCCAACCGTCTAGGACTTACAGGTACAGCTCCGTGTTTACAGTCTTGGCATCAGGAAACGGGAGGTTAATGAAACTTTGAGATGTTTACTTAGACTGGTGGCTTTCAAGCTCTTTTGCTCACCCTGTCTCTATGAGTATCAAGAAATTTCTATTTCCTTGCATATTTTTATGTTGACAGCTAAAACTTTTTAAGTTTAAACATTTGTACATGATAGAATTGGGGGATATTATGCTTATTGACATTTAAAGTTAAGCTTTTGTTCTTTTTAATAGAATAACAAAATATTTCATATCCATTATTACCCATTTTTTAAAGCTACATGACAGACTTTCCTTTAGAAGTCAGAAATCTTACATCTGATTGTTTTTCTTGAAGAGAGATAATTTCTACCCTGACAGTTTTAGGGAAGGAGGTCATTTGCTTATTTAGTACCCAGAAATTAATTCCTTTAAACTAACTGTGTCTTAAAACTATTTATGCTTTCTTGAAAAGTCTTAAGACGTTCCCATTTGAAAGGACTTACTTATTTGAAGACCACTGATCTCATCCACCATGTTTTGTATATAATTTCTCAACAGTATTCTTTTGTGTTTTGTATTTTCCTGCAAGGAAAGCAAACATAAATGCTTTTCTCTGGAATTTTTCCATAGCAGAATGTAAGTGACTACATATAAATATAGGAACATCATAAATTTATGAATTGGTGACTGATTGTACCCAAGCCATTAGCTGGTTGCTAGGCAGATTAGTTTCCACTGCGTTGTCTTAGTTACCTAGGCTGGTACTGTTACCATCCCTTTTCTAACCACAGTTTATCTTCATATGAAATTCTGATATTCATTCACTTCCTTCTGTATGTCTTTTCTTTTATATACTAGTTTCATCTGCAAATTATAACTACTGTGACTAGAAAAAGAGGAAATGGGTTAGGAGAAAAGGGAATTAAAATGCTGTGGCAAAGTGGAAATAGAGATTTTTCAAAGAAGCCTTGGGAACTGATGAAAGAATCGAAGGGTCTCAGTACAGCCTGTCAAGGGGCCCTCACGCCTGTTTCCCACACAAGGGAAACCCTGAGCTGAGCTGAGCTGGGGCAGGGGCTTTTGCTTGGTGCCCCTCAGCTCTTCCCAGCAAAGTAAATAAAACACACCCAGACATTTAAAATATTTAAGTGTTGTGGAACCAAGTTTGTTCTTGGAGCATTTGGGGTAAAAGACTACATGTGGCAATGCTTCTTAGCAAATTATATATATGATTATTTCGCTGAACCAAAAGAAAGAGAGATTCCAAGAGATTTGTAGCAAGCAAGAAATAGTACATAAAAATGAATGATAGAGTTAGTACCTATTAGGACCAGTTTAAAAAATGTAAAAAGAGCCTTGATATTTTTCTTATTTATTATGGTTGTCCTATTTTGTTTGAATAATTATAAAATATTGTAAAGGTCATCATAGTTTTCTTTTAAGTTCCCTTCCATTACATTGTTTTTTGTTTGTTTGTTTTTCATTAAAGATCTCAGATTACTCGGTGGTAAATTTGTCTACCATGGGGATTTTTCAAAGCCTTTCTTATTTGAATTGAAATGTTTTTATTAAATTAATAACTCTCATTTTAAATCTTGCTCTCCTGACTAGAAACAGATGTCTAAATGTTCTGTGTCTTACTTAGGCTCTTTTCAATCAGTTGTTTGTAAACTTAACCAGTTACAGTACTAACCTGCTGGAAGGGGCTGCGTGTAACGCCATGTTGTTTGTTTGTGTGGCATTTAGAATGGATTGGTACCGTTCAATGTTTAGTCTTTGTGGCATCGTATTGAATGAGATAATAATTATTATCCTCATTCTGAGATAAGACCGTTAAGTTACAATATTTGATGGACTTTAATTGCTGATGTAGTTAGAGGTGCAGATAATGAATTCTGACTGCCGGGTAAAGCCGTTCTGGGAAAACCCTTCACCCGGTCAGATCCCCGTTATGCGCCCTGATGGGAGGGGAGAGTGACATTGTGCTCAATTCAAGTCACCTTTAGTTTTAGAACACACTTTGTACTTAGATTGGAGTAGACAGGAATCTTTTCTGGGTGTTACCCTTTACATAAAATGTCCAAATCCCACATTGAAGACAAAGCTGGAGGACTCCAGCCATGAAGAGGCCTAGGCCGGACTCTATTGCCTTGTACCCTTGGTCAGGGAAGGGTCCCTCTGGGTCCCAGTTTCCTCTGATACAAAATAGAAGGCCAGAACCATTCTCTTTTTAAAGCCCTTGTGTCCAATTAGTCTCTGCTTCTGCAGTGAAATCAAAAGCATCCCAGGAAATTCCCCTTCTTCATAACCTTCTCCTTCACAGAGGGATGGATTCTCCCGTTTCGCGTCAGCCCAACTTCAGCAGAGATTCTTCAGTTTCATATGGATCCACAAAATAAGGCCCTTTTCGACTAGGTTGGAGTATTATTTATAATATTACCTTACAGAGGCTTCGGTTCAGCCTTTCACTTGGTCTCTTCTGCCCAGTTTGTAATTGCGGAGTTATGCTGGCACATCTGTAGTAAATCCCGTTTTGATCTCTCATTAGCTTTTTGACTTTGGGCAAGTGTCATAAGTCATTTCCCTAGGCAGCAGCCTCTGAGACAGATTGGGATGCAGGCGGATTCCGGGATCAATACCTGCAGGGAGTGAAAGAAGCAGGCCTGGGCAGGGGGAGAAGTCGAATTGCGTTTCAGTCACCCAGAAAGCTTCCGTTCAGCCCATCTCAGGGAACCCTGGAGCTGGGGTGGCCCTTCAGACTTGTCCTGAATTAGGACTGAGGGCTTGGCCTTCCTGTCCTCGTGTCAGTCAGTCCCTGGAATCGAGTCACTGGTGCCCTGAGAAGGGGTGGGGACTGGAGGGAGGCAGCTCTCTTCCGTTTGAGGCAGGTCCCACAGAGGGACTCCGGGGAGATTTATCTGCCACTCACACCCCCTGAGCATGGGAGGAGACAGGCAGCCTCTCCGGCTTCTACTCAGCATGTCACTGATTTACATGTGTCCCCGTTCCTCCTCCTGTCAACAGAAAGGGAGAGGGGGACTGCCACTCTCTTAACATGCTTTTTATTCCGACTTCATACAGATCTCTTTTACCCTGCAAGGCAGATATCTTACCCAGCACCTAGCACCCCACAGGGCACAGTAGTAGCCAGTTACGGGGCAGTTACTCTGTGCCAGGCATTTTGCTGCGCACTTTACCTGCGTTTTCTTATGTAATCTTCTAACCCTATCAAATGCTATTCCCATTCCCACTTCTCAGATGAGAAAACCGAAGCTTTGCCCCGTACTCTAGAGCTTTGTGAAGTTGGATTAAACTTAGACGATAAATTGAGGGCACAGGTTAAATGTTTTTAAGGTCATACTGCTAAAAAGTATCAAGCCTGGACTTGAACATCTATCTTCCAACTCTAAATGAGCGTGTTTTCACCATTTCACACGGTCATCTTGTGTTACGAACAAGAAAGATTCAGAAGTGGTGTTGAACAAAGAGAAGGTCAAGTCAGCAAGTGCAAGGTCACCTTTGGATATCTATGGAATTGTTCCTTTAGGAGCATGCTGGAGCTGTGGAGATATAAATGTGTGGAAAATCCACAGCTCTGTCATTGTGAAATAGTTTGCATCTGCAGTGTGAAGTAGTTAGATTAGAGAAAATGAATTTTCCCCCACAGCGAGTCTTTAGAAATACTGTAATACTAGGGTTCTTCGGAATCCAGCCAAGGTGTGCGACGTCACTGATAATACGTGGACGGTGCTCTCTCTGTGTGCGTTTGTGTTTCTGTTCTGGGAAAAGGATCCACAGACTTGCGTCGTTGTTACGGCTTCTGGGTCTAGAACTGTAAATCTGCGCTCGGGCTGCATGCTGAGATCTTGTGCCGCGTGCTTTCAGAATGCATGAGCATCACCCCGCCGTTTGTATTCAGAAAGTAGGGGTGGAACGCGGGCATTGGGGTTATTTTTAAGGCTTCCAATGCAGTTTTCATTCACAGCCAGAGTAGAGAAACAGTGTAATATGGAAACCTTTCATTATTTTAATTAAGTGTTCTATGGTAGTTCTTGCCATTAAACTACCTTCAGGTACAAATTGTCATTTTCTCTGTGTTTTAAAAGGGAAGGGATGATGGGAACTAGTCGGAGGAAATAAATGACATTTATATGACTCTCCGAGCTAATTCTTTAGTTGGCTCAGCCTTTTTACCGGAATTTCATGGCAGTGAAACCTTGGTTCTCAGACGTCTGCCATCTCGAAGAATTTGTTTGTCCACCAAGTTCACGTAAAAAAATGCCTTGGTTGTCGAACAAAACGTCGGTTTTCGACCCGACAACCCTTTCACACTGATACCCGTGTGAACAGTCACCTGTCTCTCAGACAACAAAGGGGACAGCACGCCAGTAGGAGTATGACAGTTTTCGATCAAATCACTTCTCGCACAGCCTTCCGGAATGAATGAACTTGAAGAACCAAGGTTCCACTGTATTCGGGGTTGCGTGGGTTTCCGTCTTGACATCACCATGAAGGAACTGTGTGACCCTAATGCTTGGTGGCTCGGTTTCTTTAACTACAGTAAAAATGGGAATAATGATTGCACCTGCCTCGCAGAATTGTTGTGAGGAGTTAGTAAATCAGTGTATTTAAGCACTTAGAAAGTGCCTGACATACAAGTGTTAGATGAATGCCAGTGGTTATTATTGTCACAGAAATGCTTATAGAACAGTAAGGAAGGAAATAGCTCTTTTTAAGGCATTGCTAGCTAATAGGATATTTATGTATGTACAGTATATGCTACTTTAGAAAATCTTCCTAAGAACCTTAGGAGTTGGGTATTGCTGTTAGTAATTTATAGATGAGTGGACTGATACTCACAAAAAATAAGTAACTTCCTTAAGATTATCTGTTGTGAGGGATTTGAATCCGGGTGCATTTTTCTCCCAAATCCCAGGATATTCTTTTCTACTACACATACTTATTCCCACTGTTTGTGGTAAAGCACATTAGTTCCTAGAGGATTTATGTAAAAATGTACGAAAACAACCAGTTTTTGATAATTATTTAGTTGTAATTGGATAAATTTCTGTGTGTTTCTTACCTTGTTTTTCATTTTAACCAAATCAACACACGAAGCTCAGATCAAATGGAAATTTTTACCGTTTTGTTTTTGCTTGTAAATAATTTATGTTATGGAACAGCTTTATCATTTTTAACAGAGATCTGGCACTTGCATTATAGACCCTGCTTGGTGATGTAATCCCATCCTTGTTCTCCCAAAATAACTTTAATTTGCCATCATTTTTTGTTAATTCACTACACTTATGGGTTTTAGGTTCCACAAAACAAGCAAGTTGTACAAGGTTATTTCTAAGGCCACTTCCATCTAAAATTGCAGGGTTCTATGAAATTATTAATGTGACTTATCCTATTCTAACTATAGAATGCTTGTGTTTATTACTGCCACTTGAACTTGCTCATCTTATTGTGCTTGCTCTACACCAATTGTTCTATCTGCTTTTGTAGGTTACAGAAGACCACAGCCATGCCGTGTGTTTGAAGCTGAGCATCTTTACATATTTTTCTGCCATCCCTCCTACAGACCCCTCATAGCAGCTTCCCAGGCTACCGTTGTTTCTGCATAGCGTATTCTCTGCACATATCCAGCTTCATGGACTTGGCTCACGTTGAGTTGAGTTCAGTAGCTAAATATAACGTCTGTGGCAGCTTGCAATCTGTATCTTATAGGAATGTAATACGGAGTCATTATTACCACTTTTTTGGTCTAGACGGTGATGGAACATTGGTATGAGACCCTGCCAATCATCTACTGTATGTATTAGTTACCTTGATTCCGTTTTCAGTTTCAGTTCCAGTTTTAATGTTCTTGACTTCTTGTTCCTAGGCTGCCTGAGTGTAGCAGACTCAGTGACAGGTTTTAGCATTGTGCTGCCAGTGGTACATCCCCAGTCCCCCGCCACTTTTTTTTGTATAGGACATTCCTGTTTTTAAAGTAATCTTGGCCTGACATTTTCTGACAGCTGTGCAGGATGGTTCCTTCCCATTTGTATGCCTTTCTTTTTTCAGTTACAGTTGAAATTGGGTACTATTTTATAGTAGTTCCAGGTGCATGGCATAGTGGTCAGACATTTCTGTAACTTGCGGAGTGATCCTCCTGGCGGTCTAGCACCCACCTGGCACCACACAGCTGTTACAGTGTTGACTGTACTCCCCGTGCTGTGCTGCACGTCTAAATGTATGTGTGCTCCAGGGTTGCTCTGATGAGCATACTTAATTCTAGAAGTTCAAACAATTTCATATCAGAAGGAAACCGTAGAGCACATCTAGTCTAATTCCTTGAGAAAGTTGCAGAACCTTTGATGATTCTCGCAGAAGGTCTTTCAGTAAGAAGTGAACTGAAGGGTTTTGTGAACTTGACTGTAGATTCCCTGGCATGGGAATTCCCTTCCTTAGGAAACACATTTTCCAAGACTCTGTTACAAGGCTGTCTAAGTCTTTCTCATTTCTTTTTACTTTGGTCTCTGTGAAGACACAGCAAGTACTAGTGGACTTCTTGGGGCAAACCAATCCAACTGAAAACTTCCAGAGCCCGAGCCAACCAGAGACCTGAGCGCTTATATGAAATCAGTGACTGTAGAGCTCTGTCCTTCTCCCTGTGGCTTTCAGGTTATTTCCTGTGGTGCCCTGGGGCTCTGGACACTCCCTCCAGTACAGCAGCATGGACTTTGTGGGTTTGGAACTTGAAGTTTGGCGTCATGTTGTATCCATAAAAAGAAACTGCCGAAGACAGGGCTAGGCTCTCAAAACAAATAAAACCCCCAAAATCTAGAAGCTGGAAATTATGCAGCCTTCAAAAACTCAATGATAATTGAAATTCTTGATTTTCCCACGTAAACCTGCTGTCGTTGTGGCCTTTGCCCTCACAGCCAATGATCACTCTTTCTTTCCTGTTTCTTAGAGATAGTTCTGATATCGCTCTTCCTCCCACACACAACATCTAACCCATCAGGAAATCTTACTACCTTCAAAATGTATTAAAAATTCGGCTACTTCTTTCCACCTTTACTATTCTCACCCTGGCTGGCTACCTGCCTTCCTTTCTCACTGAGTTACTGTCAAGTCTTCTGGCTTCTACTGCTCTGTCTTACATGGGTTTTTATCATACTAACCATGGTAGTGATGCTTTTAAAACCCAAGGTAGATCATACCACTCAGGGATATCCAGATGAATCATGAAGACAGATACGCAAAAATCAGTAGCTTTTCTATATACTTGTAAACAAAATAGAAAATATAGAAATCATTTTTTGAAAGATCCTTTAAACACACACACACACACACAGAAATTTAGGTGTTCCAGCAACATTTGTTGAAAACATTTTTCTCTTTTGCCCCTACTATATTGCTTTTTTTGAAAATCAGTTGATTCTAAAGGTTGGTCTATTTCTGGAACCTCTCTTCTCTTTCTTTAGTCTATATGCCCATTCACTGATGCCACACTGTCTTTATGACATTAAATTTAGAATAAGTACTGATATTCGTAGCTTAAGTCCTCCAACTTAGTTCTTCTGTTAAAATTGCTTTGACTGTTCTAGGTTATTTGTAGTTTGATGAAAAAAAATGGAATCTACTTATCAATTTTTTTTTTTTTTACTTTAAAAATGCCTGCTGGAATTTTTATTGGAATTTATTTGGAATTTTTATTGGAATTCAAGGATGAATTTAGGGGGAATTGACATCTTAACAATATTGAGCCTTCCAATTTGTGAATTATACTCTTATTTATATTTCTTTAATTTCTCTCAGCAATAGTCTGTGGTCAATTTAGAAAGGTCTCACTGGGACCTTCTGGTATCTTAAAGAAGAGGAAACAGAGAATGATTCAGGAAAAACATTTGAAGAGGCAATGGCGGAAACGTTCCCAAATTAGATGAAAGACGTAAATTTACAGATTCAACAAATTCAGCAAAGCCCAAACAGGTTAAACTTTAGGAAAATCATGCCCCTGAAGCCTGATTTGTGTAGTTTGTTTTCAGTCTTTACTCTTACAGATGTAGTATTACAGTTGCCACCTCTGTGTTTGCTTGTATTTATGAATATTTTGTTGAATCACTTCCTAGAAGTAAACTCCAATGTCAAAGTTTATACATATTTTAAATTTGGATAGCTATACCAGATTGTTCTCTAATTAAGTTGTAACAGTTGCTCCTTTGCTCTTTGCTTCTCTATACCTCTTTAATCTGAGGATGTTAATAGTATTTTCTTGTCGGCCAATATGATTGGTGAAAAATGATATCTATTGTTAGTTTCATTTACATTTTATCTCTGTTAGATTCTTTTTCTTGTGTTTACCACTTTTTAGTTCTTCCATAAATTTCCTGTTTGTGTTTATTGTTGTTTTTTTATTGAGGTATAGTTGACATATTATATTAGTTTCAGATGTGCAACATAATGATTTGATTTTTGTATATATTGATTACAAAATGATCATCACAATGAGTCTAGTTAACATCTGTCACCGTAATTTAAAAATTTTATTTTTTCTTTTGGTGAGAGCTTTTACGATCTATATTCATAATAACTTTCAAACATGCAATACAGTATTATTAACCTGTAGTCACCATGCAATACATTACATTCTCATGACTTATTTCTTTTATGTTTGTATTTTTAACTTGCTTCATCCATTTTGCCTACCCCCAGTGTGGTTCTTTTTCTGTATCAAGTTCTTTACTTTTGTACAATCGCTACTTCTTAAATAGAGAGATATATTATAAATACTTTTTCAGTTTATTGGTTTTTTTTTCAGTTTTTCTGGTTCCTTGCAGTAGAGATAGCTATAATTTTTATGTAGTCAGATATTCAGTCTTTTACCTTTATGCTGTTGAACCAAAAAAATTAGGGACATAAATGTGTACCTTTATTCAATTTTGTGGTAAATAGTATCTCTAAGGGTCTGAAATAACAGTGACCGGAGTACTCAAAGTGCTTCTCCCAGTTACAAATAAGAAAATGGAGTGCATTAGAATGACTCTTGAGGTACGTGATTTTCAGTGTACGTACAGATAGGTAAAGCAACGTAGATATGTGTGGTTAGCTACTAGAAGGGGTAAAAGAGACTCCTCGGTGTTCAGAAGTAACAAAAGATCGGCACTGGTCTAGGGTGACGTGAATGGCTAACAGAGGAATGAGGACTGGGAGAGCCCTGCTCCCAGATGAGACCTCTTCAAAGAGCATGTAGCTACTAAGGAAACACCCAGGTGGGGAGAACACCTGCCAAGGGCAAGGCCTGCTCTTGCCTGTGAGCAGCTTGGGGCTCCTCCTGACGCCCTGGAGGGATGGAGGCTGAAGTTGCTCTGATGCCCCCCTACCGGAACTGGAGGGCAGGTGACGGTCCTGGTTGGTCTGTGCAAGCAGTCTCCATTTCCCCAGGCTGGGCAAGCCAGAGCTGCTTGCAGGGAAGTGCCCTTCCCCTTACAGGATCACTGCTGACCTCTGTGGACAAAGCTTAACGTTCTGCCAGCTGGCAAAAGAGATGTTTACAGAGTCCAGCTCTCCCGTTACAAAGTGAGGGGGAAATGGTACATTTGGTGCTGAGGTATATAAATTGATAACTGGCCTAGAAGGAATAATTTATCATTATAATTCTAAGATATAATCTAATGAGTCAGAACTTTCAAACCATTAAAATTTCATTCTCTGCTAGGCCCTTTATAATGAGCCAATTATATTCTCCATGACTATTTTTTGAATTGACTTATCAGAGCATTATTTTAAGTTTTGAGAGACAGATCAAGAAATCGTTCTCTGCCTTGTTTCTTTCTGAGTGTAGCCGTGTGGCTACTGAAAGAAGTGGGTTTGAAGCAGACCTGCACCAGGCCTCACAAGCTCACCTGTGTGCGGGAAGCCAAGTCCCCGCTCTGCATTTTCAGATAAACAAATGAAGGTTGGCAGCCATTGTCCCGAGTTTTAATTTCAATGGCCTGGCAATGTCCCATCACTTACCTACTGCTTCACAGGGATGTTAGTGATAAGGAATAATTAATGATTTGTTAACAAGATCAGACCTTTGATTATAATGCACAATAGATGTACAAATTCTATATTTAACTTGTGTTTGCCTTTTAATTGCTATGGATTTCTGGTCCTGCTACGAGGTACTTTATCAGACTGAGGAGTTGGTTCCTGTAATCTCCTACCCTCAGTGCCAGTGGACGTTTTCTCCGAAACAGAAAAGCAGTCCCGTTCGGTGAGGTGTTGTGAAACGTCGCTGTCCACTGTAGCTGCAGGTGTCAGTCACCGGGACAGCATCCTGGGAGCTGGGAAAGGCTGAAACCACAGGCAGGGGCTTTGCTAGTGTTTCCGTGTCCAGTGATGTAAAGGGGGAACGCTATTGGTAGGTGGAGGATTCTTTGGATTTTTAAGCTCTGGAAAAGAATTTCAGGCCCAGCAGAGGTAATGTATTAAGGCTGAGCTCCCTGAAAATTCTACTTGAACTTACCGACCATGGCATTACAGAGCCAGCTGCTCAGCACGTGTCCAGTGTCGGTTCTGGGACCTCCCACAGCTTCCCACGGCAGTTGCCCGGAGTGGAGCGGGACAGTCTGCTTCTGGGAATGGAGGAGTTCTGGGCAGTAGAGCAGTCTTAAATAGAATATTGATGTGGCCACTCCGAAAGTATAGTAATATTATATAGCTATAGGCAGTATGTCATCCAAGCTGTTTTCATTGCCCAGAAATCATTATGCTGAACCTATAGGTTGTCAATCAAGTTAAGTTTGGTAATTGCAACGTAGACTGTGCCTTTGTGGATGCGTATATATAATTATATAATATGCTTATTCAATGGATGTACAAGATTAAAAAGTTACTCTTTCTATTTAGTGCCTCCCTTAAGTCATCTATATGTGTGTGCGTGTGTGTATATATCTGTGTGTGTGTGTATGTGTGTATGTGTGTGTATTCACCTGAGTACTCACAGGTGGCAGCCCCATCTGGCTCTTCTCCTGAAGTGCCTGCGCTGCAGGAGGGTGGGCAGTGAGCACTATGATATCAAGTGTTAGCTTGTACAACATGACATTGCCATTCTTGAAAGTCAAAGCAGTCATATATAAGAAGGCCTCAGAGATACTGTGGGTTCGGTGCCAGACCACCACAGTAAATGAGTCATAATCTTTTTGTTGGCGGAGGGGCTTGCCTTCAATTTTGTAAAAAACACAACATCTGTGAAGCACAGTAAAGCTAAGCGCAGTGAAATGAGGTGTGCCCGTACTGGCCATTTCCCGTGGTTCAGCTCTGTATTCCAGTATCTGCTGGGCTATGGTTTGGAAGAGCACCAAGCCATTAAAGCAAATTATATAAGCCGGGATGCAAATTCACCACAACTGGACAAGAGACGGAAATGATGTTAAGGAAAGTAAAGCTAATGGGCGGTTGATGACTCAGTTCTGTACTGTGGCAGCTGGTGTGAGGTGTGCCCCTCATTGCTGCGTGGGCCGCAAAGACTTTGGTCAACAGACTTTTCAGTCTCTGAATATAATCTCTAGGATTATATAAATCCTTGCAGATAGCTTCTATGACATTTGCTGTGTGGCTGCTTTCCTGACACACCTCACACAACAGGTTTTTCTTTCTGAACTTTGCTGCCTTTCTGACTTTTGGGCATCAAGGTAACTGCCCCTTGGTGATATTGTATATTGGTGCCCAGGGTGGCGCTTTTGTTTATACCTAGTGACTACCTGGACTGCAAAGATGATACTGGAAAGTACCTCAGCCACCTTTGAGATTGCGCATTTTCTATTGGGCTACTTTTATATCGTTGATATTTTCTAAAAAGGGGGTTATTGAGGTCTTTGAATCCTATGAATGAAATTGCAATTAGTTTGATGTTATTTTTAATAATCTTCATTCCTGTGGTAAGATATACCTGTTCTTTTGAGAGTTGACCTATGGACAGTGAGTATCCATTAGTAAAATAGCAGCCAGTTGACATATGTCTTCTTCCATTTTTAATAGAAGTTGGATTTTAGGTTGTTCTGTCAGCCTCAAGCGCCATCTCACCAGGGATGAGTAGCCATTTTTCCCATATTATCCAGACACGAATTGATTTAAATATTTTGATTGGAACCTAGACTGATTTTGCCTTGCCATGGTTCACAACAGATTTCAGTTGCAGTGAGCCACCCTTAGTAATAATACACAGCTTCCCACTTAAAGTGCAGTCACGTAATGTTTATAAAGATAATGAGTGGTTAGGTTTATATAACTCTTTTTTTTTTAATATTTATCGAAAGGGCCAATTTTTTTTAAGATTTTATTTATTTTTAGACAGAGGGGAAGGGAGGGAGAGAGAGAGGGAGAGAGACATCAACGTGTGGTTGCCTTTCATGGGCCCTCTACTGGGGACCTGGCCCGCAACCCAGGCATGTGCCCTGACTGGGAATCAAACCAGCGACCCCTTGGTTCGCAGCCTGCGCTCAATCCACTGAACTACACTAGCCAGGGTGGTTTATAGAACTCTTGAATATGAAAATGCAAAGACTAAGTTGTAATACGTGTATTTTTTAAAACCTCAAGTATTAATGAAGCTATCAGTTAGGAGTGTTTTTGCACTTAATCACTTCCAAATTTGGTGACAATATTAGCCTAACTTTGGGGCAGTGATGTGTTTTATGGCCTTTTGAATCCAAAATATTTGGATGATTTCACACGGGACAGTACCGTGTTTAAACTACATGATGGACCATGTAGGCAGTAGAGATTGGCGGTTATTCCTGCCTCCTGCATGTGGAAACCAAAAGACGTAATGCAGCTTATTGCTGGCAGACAGGAATGACCCAGTATGCAGAGTCTTTTGCTCCCAGTTATGACTGTTACATCACTGTGTGAAAGTTCATGTTTAAATATATTATCTTACTGAGGAAATGTCACTTTCAAATGTCCTTTTCTTTAGCTTCTTCCCTCAAAATACCAGCATCTTTGTGGTATGGTCATCTTCAGATGAACTACAAAACTTTTTAATTTTTTCCTTTTTTTTTTTTTTTGGTAGAACAGTGCAAAGATTGGAAAGGAGGAAGCAGGCTGAAGTACATAGTAGGGCAAACGGTCTAATGCAGGAAATTGACATGAAGGTTTGTACAAGTAGAATGTAGATAATCTCACAGATGTGAAAGGGTAACCATGGCTTAGAGTATTTGGAAGGCAGAAGTCTGAGGGAAAAAACGAGACTGAAAGTTCAAATTAAACCTGAAATCTAAGAAATATTTGATCTAAAACAATTAAGAAACTCCTACATTGAACCCTGGCTGGTATAGCTCAGTGGATTGAGCACAGGCCTGCAAAGCAAAGGGTCACAGGTTGGATTCCCAATCAGGGCACATGCCTGGGTTGCAGGCCAGGTCCCCAGTAGGGGGTGTGCAAGAGGCAATCACCATTGGTGTTTCTCGCCCTCCTTCCTTCCCTTCCCCTCTCTCTAAAAATAAACTAAATAAAATCTTTTAATAAAACTCCTACATTGTATTAATTCCCTTTTTACTATTATTTTTAAAACTATTATTAAGAATTTAAATTTCCTTTTTAATTAGTTTTATTCTATTGCATTTAGAC